>VUQR01005025.1:3473-14207 GCA_015108515.1 Hemichromis elongatus
GATATTAGACAGAATGTAGGTTTAAACATAGACTGTATATAAAGGATGGAACTAGCCAGTCATTGCTTTTGAACTTCTCAGTTTGAAAAATCGTCTTTAGGAAAGAGGAAGGAGTGCTAGCTGCCATGATTATAGAGTGTATGAGACCATCACACAGACCTGCTGATTACTAATTAATGCTCTACAACATTCAATCAAAATCCTAGAACTTCACTGTGCACCACACCTGCAGCGCCACCTTCAGGGACATCCTGTTAGTAGAGTAACCTCACAGAAGCCATACTATTGGTCAGATGATGTGATTACAAATGCTCCAACAGCACAAACATGTTTGAGATGTCTAGTTAGCAGACCGCTAGCAGCTGCAGCCACCTGTGTCGCCATTCACCTGTAGGTCAAAGAGGCCACGCCCCCAATAAGGCTTTAAGTGGTCAACTTTAAGCCTTAATGCAATTCAAATAGAAAGGAAATGATCTATAGAGATCCAAACAGCTTTTGTTTCTTTCCGCTAGAAAGTTGGACGTTTTATCAGTGGAGCCTCTGCTGGAGCCTCTAGTGGGCATTAGAGGAATTGCAGCTTTTGGTGCTTTCAATTTCAGTCTTTTACACAAAGTCTTTGATTCTTTGACAAATTTAATAAAGCAAATTAAAAATCAGGAATAGGAGCAATAATGGTTCAGTTATCGGGGAATAATCGAGCAATAGCACTCAATGAGGGAAGGTTTATTTGTCCTTACACTGACTACTGAAGACTTTTTCATTTAGGTTGAATCCTGAAGCCTTATGCTGACATTCAGATGTGATAACAGTCAACGCACCTTTTTCGAGCACTTCACGTCAACTCAAACCTCTCTAACTGTTCCCTGGAAGTGTGGAAACGGACTCCAAACCTGCACAGAATCAGGATTTTCCCCCAGCTCTGGGAGGACACTGACCTAAATATGAGCGAATGAGTCATCACATCTGTTTTTCCTGTCTGACTTTCGACCCCCGACGCCCTCCTCCACTGCTGCACCATCCCCCTTTCCCTTCACTCAGAAATGCTCCTCGCTGCTTTTTCCACCCGTACATACCATCGCAGACCCCCGTCAGACTCACCCTGCGTCCTGGGGAACAACGCTGGCCTCCATCATAACGCCGGCGACTGACTGTTCGACTGCTTCGTCTCTCTCAGCTCCATCGAAAACCCCGCCTCCTCCTTGCCCCCTTCTTTCCTCCTCCTGTTGATCGGAGCAGGCCTGAATAAGGAGAAACTCCAAGGCAGAGGGGAAAATATGTTCCTGTGTGTCAGCCCTCCCCTGTGTTTAAGCCTCGACTTCCTGAGCCGATCGTGAGGCAGGAAGAGGCCAAGCACTTTGGTCAGACTTCCCCTGTTCTGCCTCTTCTTAGCTTGTGACACGCTCTCTTTGCTTCATCGCTCTGCAGCCGATCCTGCTCTTTCTCAACTCGGCTGCTCAATCAGACATTTGAATTTCTGCATTTTTACATTTTTCGGAAACACCACCCTGCCTCCTCCCCTGTCCCGTCTCCCCTCCCCTCTCTACTTTTAAACTTTTCCAGATGCTGTCCGCTCAAACTCTGGAATGCTGAACTTCATGTTTCCTGCAGGCGTCACTCTTTTTTTTTTTTTTTGACCCCGTTCTCCTCTTCCCACCTCCTCTTCCTCCCTGCTCACATTTACAACAGAACCTCTGCTTTTGCTTCTCTCCACCTCCTCCTGTCTGAGCTTATCTCTTCTCTCATATATAATCTCTTCCCCCGACGACATTCCTGCCCAAAGAAACTATTAAGATTGGACTGATAGCTGAAATTACAGTGTCTGTGGCTTCTCTCGAGATTTTTGGAGGAACAAAACCAGCAGGAAGACTTCATATTTGCAGGTTTGGGAGACAGAGCTGCAGAGTGAGCAGTGTGATGTTAATCAGAAACTCTGCAGTGTGTGCAGAAGCTACAGAAGCTCGATCTTTAGGTCTAAACCCCCACCGCTGCTCTGATGGCTGCACTTACTGTAAAACTTTAAAGGTGCATGGTGGACATGCATATGTGGTCTCACACACACACACACACACACATGTACATGGTGCAGCCGTGTGTGGTGAGTGTGCAGCTGCTTCCTGTGTGATCATTTTTCACTCTGACAGCCTCCACTACTCACATAGAAAACCAGGTGAGAAGCTGACTTAACACTACATCGTCAGCATCAGTGAGCATCCACCAGAGGGCGCTGCGACACACAACATTAACCTGGGATGAAACAGGAAACCTCATTACAGACACACCAAGAGTCATGCGCTGTCATTTTCAGCTCGCTGTTTTTATCCTCAGCTGCTTGAGCAGCAGGGAGCGGGGCTCATTAAAAGCCCACTGTGACCACGGTCGCCCGCACCACCGTTTAATCATGCCGCCGACGCCAAAACAGATCTGACCTCAGACTCAAGGCTGACCCGAACGATTTCACCGCCTCTCACTTTTTTCTAGTGAGCTGCATGAAACGCGAACATTTAAAAAATACAGATCCGCTCCAGAGACCAGGTATAAGCTCAGGGCCTCAAACCTTCTCTCTGTAACATCCAGCAGGGGGCGCCTCCTCTGAACTCTGATTGTATAGAGGGTTGTGATAAAATGAGTGTCGTGATCAGCTGATCTCTGAGCTCAGATAGGTTTACGGTCGCTGGTTTCAGGTCTGACGTTCATATCAGAACTGAAAGTCCATCTTGCATATACAGTCTGTGGAAAAAGACCCAGACCAACTGAAAACTGATGAATGCTGCAGAGAACATCCCTGATCGGTGCACATAAAAACATAACTTTATGTTGTGTTACCTGCAGGAGTATCGAACAAAGCATGTCACGGTCTTTGTGTGCGCTAGGCTCGTTTCATGTGCATAAATTACTGCACACGCAATTCTCTGAACAGTTCCTGTCCGTCGAAACTTGGACATGTCCCATATATTGTAATGAATAAACGATGTAAAGTTATATATTTTCTAAGACATTCTTGCTGGCTCTTCGCTGTGCCTGGCCGTTCTCACAGTGAAAGCGTGATTTGTAGTATATGTGTCAGTTAGAGGCCACCATATGCTGCGCCAGAGGCCTGCTGGGATGTGTCTGAATAGATTTCTAACCTCGGCTTTTATCTGCGTTCTCTTTCAGCTCAAATGGCAACCAGGCATTTGATTTAGGTGATTCACTTGTTTACTGGGAGCCGCCTGCAGGATTTGATGGCGTTTCAACATTTTCTACAGATGACGTGGAAGGAGTGAAAAACTGAGGATCAGCTGTTTGTACAGCATGAGGTTTTTGTTCCAGGCGGAGAAGGCGTGACTAACAGAGCGAATGAAGCACTCTGAAAGGTGCTCGAGTCGCATATTTACAACCACAAAGACTGTATATGTCTTTGGTTTCTGAAGCCTGAAGTTTAGGCTTCAAAGGTTGTGTTTTGGATGCTGCTGTGTTATTTTTGTGTTTCAGGAAATGGCCATATTTGGATGTGAGGGTGGAGTGCTCAGCTATCAGCTGATGCTGCTACTGCTGCGATTAAATACAGTTCCTCGGTTATAAGACTTTTGGGGTGCTGGAGACTTCACGTAAAGGTCTAAAGCTGAATATAAAGAAGCACTACGCTCCTCACACTGTGTGTAACTTTGTGCCAGGGCCTCACGCTCTCACAGATGTTCGTCTTATCAAGCCCAGCGTGCACAGCTGTGCAGCGTGGACACAGATTTACAGGCTGCTCTCAGACAGACGAATGTTTCTGTCCATCTTCTGTCTCAGCAGACACGCAGAGTCAACACTGCTTGAGCTCACATTGCAAGCAGCATAATAATAAAGACGAGTCTGAGTCAGTCTCTGAGTCTGTCAATCACATGAGCATCACAGAAACGACTGGCCCAGTTTTAATGAGACCGTGGTTGAAACCTCTCAGAAATATTCACATTTTTAGAAAAGATTTTCCCTCCAAACAAATGAAATCATTCTAATCCATGTTAACTGCTGCTTTAATGTTCTACTGTGCAGTGAAGTCTCCTGCTGACTTTCATACCATCCACTGGCTAAATACTAATTGAGCCTAAATAGCCTCGCTGCAGTAATGGATTCAGAAAAGTGCTCCATCCATCCATGCAGGGATGCCCAGGCCTCCATCTCCCCACCCACTTCCTCCAGCTCTTCTAAAGGGACAGGGAGGAGTTTCCAACGAATATGGACTTGCCACCTTAGCTATGAGGCATCAAGGAGACACCTTAACCTCCTCAGCTGGCTCCTTTGAGGCGTAGCAGTCCACTCTGAGCTCCTCCTCACCCTCTCTAGAGTTGAGACCAGACGGCCTTCAGAGGAAGCTCATTAATCCTGCTTTTATCTTTGATCTTCTTTTGGTCACTACTTGAGGTCACATGTCAGGTGAGGGTTGGAATGTAGATCAGCGGCAGATGGCCGCCCCTTCTGAGCCAAGTTCTGCTGGAGGTTACTTCCTGTTAAAAGGGAGTTTTTCCTTCCCACTGTCCCCATAGTGCTTGCTGATTGCTCTTTGTTTTCTCTGTATAATTGTAGGATCTTTACCTTACAATATAAAGCACATTGAGGCGACTCTTGTTGTGATTTGGTGCTGTATAAAAAACTTAAATGAACTGAATTAGAAAAGTTGATCTTTTCTGCTCATTTAATGCTTCCCTCTTCAACATCATCCTTTATCTCAACCCTCAGTTCCACCTCCTGTTTGAGTTGTTTTAGCCCCTCCCCCTTTAAACCTACTTTCTTCTGATTGGCTCCCCCCCTCACACAGACAGAGTTGTGTGCTTTGGGTCTCAGTCAATGATCCTGACAGTTGAAAAATGTATATTCCTCAAGCGGTTGGTGAGTGATTGTTGGGTGACATCAGTGGCAAAGAGGGCACGGCACCAAAAAACCTCCTTGGTATTGTTTTGGTTGCCGGCTGGTTGCCCATAGGCTGTGTGGTAGACACTGATGTGTCTGCAAACATTGGCTAACTAACAACCGAGCAGTTACGAAACGTTTTTTCATGTAAAATGACAACACTCAGCTTTAGTGTAAAAGTTCTGCCTTACCCGACTGAAACCAACACACTTCATAAGAAACCTTTTTTTTTTTTAAAAAAGAAACTTTTTTTTTACTTTTTAAATATTTTGTTATATACATTATATATGTGGTTTTATATATTTTTTCATTTAACAATTTAATTTTTTTTTAAAAAGAAAAGACATCTTTTAATACGAAGCTGAACCGTCTCATTTCCCCTGGTGTTTGTAGACAAGTCTGCGTCTTCCATGCAGACTACACAGACCTCTGGTTTTAGCCAATGATTTCACAGCAATCTCCAGCAACCAGTCACCAACCACTTGCCAATCAGTTCGGGAATAATCATGTTTCCTGGTAACCGATGGTTCAAAGCGCTATAGGCCTGCGTGAATCAGGCCTTAGAGGACAAGATATGCCCCTTCTATGACATCATATGCAGTGATGTCATTATTTGAAATGAGCCATGTTTAATATGAACATCCATCTCTAGTAGAGCAGCTTTATGAGAGGAAACGAGGAAAAGCTTTTGTGGACTGTGGAGCCTTGGCAGAGGTTTAAAGTGTGACTGCAGCGCGTTTCTGATCTCTTGGGCTCACTTGTCAATCAAAGCGTGTGGGCAGCACGCTGGCATTTTCTTTTCTTTAGAGGAGGAAATTTGTGTTGCTGTGGGTGGCTCTTTTTCATTTATTAACGTGTGTTATTTCATTTTTATTTTGCCCAAACATGGTGAACATCTCTGCACTTCCTGTTCTATTCATTCATCACAAAATGGAACCAAACAGAGCGCATGCAGAGCGCGTACCTGTCGTACCACACAGGTACAGGCGTGCATTATGGCTCCTGGTGGTAAAAAATAAATCCATCCACAGCTGTTTATGGTCAAACGATGCCGCTGATGACGATGCTTTTAAATTGCAGTGTACAGTGATGTGCGTACCCATTGTTGCTGTTTCTTTGTGTGTCGCTCTCACTCTCCCTGCCGCCTCCACACCGATGCGTGTTGTTGCATTAACGCGGAGGTGAAGAGTGGGAGGTAGAGGGCAAACTGAGAGGGCTACAAGAGGGATGGAGCGAGCCAGAGAAGAAAAAGAGTGTGGGAGTCCGAAGCATAGATACACAGAACAGATAGATAGATAGATAGATAGATAGATAGATAGATAGATAGATCTGACTGTCCTTCTTTCTCCTTCATTGCCTAATTTCTAAAACGTATGATAGTGATGATTTCCCATGG
This sequence comes from Hemichromis elongatus, assembly GCA_015108515.1. NCBI lineage: Eukaryota > Metazoa > Chordata > Actinopteri > Cichliformes > Cichlidae > Hemichromis > Hemichromis elongatus. The sequence continues at coordinate 9,742 of VUQR01005025.1, forward strand.
GTAACCCACTCAGGTCAAACTAAATCTAGAAGGTAATGAGAGAAGGGGAGAGATAGCCATAAAGAATGATGATGAACGAGGGATGAGATGGAAACAAAAAAGAGGCAGATGGAGAGGAGAAGTTGGTCTCTTTGCAGCTCCAAAGCTCTTAAAGCCCCGAAGCTGTGTGGAGTGCAAACGGGAGGGAGGGAGGGAGGCTGAGTTGAGGAGAAGAGAAGCTAGAAGGGAGCGAGAGTGAAAGGGAGAGGAGGAGGAGGAGGAGGGTTTGCGTTGGTGTGTTGGCTGGCAGAGAGAGCGCTTGTCAAAAAAACCTTCCACTGACAGAAGGCATGATTCACAGCAGAGAGAGAGAGAGAGAGAGAGAGTGGCGACAGGGGCAGAGATGCCAGTTAAGAAAAACAAATGAGGATGCTGATTTGAAGCGGGATGACAGCACGCCAGCGGGATGGGACTGAGATCGACCGAGTGGATTGACGGACTGCGACCACACTGATAAGGTTCTGGCTTTTCTATTGATTGGTTTGGAAAATAGAGCAGGTGGCGGTGGCAGCGATGAAAGAGAGCAGGAGAGGAGAGAGAGAGAAAGAGAGGATGCTCGAGAACGAAGGCACGCTGAAAGAGCTAGAGAGACCTGGAATTATTCTCAACTATCAATAGGCTTCTTTGACGGCTGATGGAAATTAGACAGCTCTGAGTGCTTACCACCGCTCTGGAGACGGGTATGAGTGCGGGGACTGTGAAAAGCTTTCTGAAGATGTTTTTCAGAACACGAGTCAATCAGTTCTCTTCATGTGGGGATGACAAGTTCTCCACATTCAGGTTTTGAATCTGTAGATTGTGATTTGAACTTTTTTCTCCTGCTGTGGTTCTGAGGTTGGCAGATCTCTCAGTGTGTGTGGTGGATGTCAACATTTTAGCAGAAAATAAAGTACCTTATTATATATTTACTGGTACAGGTTGTCACCGGGCCTGTACGTTTTCAGGTGCTGCTGCTGGTGGAGTATATATGTGTATATATATATGTGTCTTTCTGTCTTTCTCGTGAGACTGCACCTTAAAATCCAGGAGAAATGGGCCAAATGTCCCTTTCAGCTTACTAAGACACATTTGTCCCTTTGGCCCCTTGGAAAGGCAGACATAGTCGCCCTGAGTTTTAATAATTAGCCCCGGGCTCCATACATCCTGTTTCAAGTCAATGAGGCGTCACTGAAAGGTAAACATCTCCCACAAGGCTGGCATTAGAATGCTATCTGCTAAAGATTGACCTCGAACCAAAAATGGAAAATCGGCTCTTAATTTAAAATGGATCTTTTGCAGGAATATTGATGCCATCTCAGATTTATTTTCATCAAGCATTAAACAGCTGGTGCTGCACTAACATCGTGTCTTCGCCTAAAAGGACATCTCACCTTTGAAGCTGTAAGAACATCTATGAAATTGTCCAAAGACGTTGGTGCTGGTGAGTGTGGTAAAGAGGTGCTATAGGCACCAAAAATATTTGACTAGGTTTAGACTGAAAGTACTCGGTTACATGTAGGCTAAAAAATACGTTTAGGCTCAAGAATTAGTTACTTTTAGCAAAAAACTGTGCATACTAGAGCAATAGTAATCTAGCAAGTGAAGGCAACAAAAGTGCTTCATTAGGTTTAAGCTCCAAAAGTACTTCAGTCACATTTAGGCTAAAGAAAAATACTGACTTAGCTTTAGGCCAGGAAGTAGTTTTAGGTTAATAATACTCCTAGTTACAAGTACACGGTTACATTTAGGCTCAATTATCCTAAGTATAAGGTCCTCAGTTATGTTTAGGCTTAAAAAGCACTTGGTTAGCATTAAGCTAAAAAAGTACCCGATTAGCTTTAGACTAGCACATTTTTAAGATAACCCTTATTAGTCCCACATGTGGGAAATTTGTTGATTTTTTTTCATGGTTAAGCCTAACAATTTCAGGATTTTCAAACCTAATGATGAGTTATCTCAGCTAATCAAAAGACCTAATGTACTAGAGTAAAAGTATACTAGCAGGTATAGGCTCCAAAAGTATTCGGTTATGTTTAAGGTCTGAAATTACCTGGTTGAATTTAGACTGAAAACTACAGGGTTAGTGTTAGGCTCCAAAAGTGTTTGGTCAGGTTTAAGCTCCAATAGTGGCCTATAATTTCAAACTTAATTGAATTAGCTTAACTTGAATTATGTCAGTTTTGAGGTGACTAAAAACAGTTTTCAAATGACTACTCACAACAGTAAAAGATGGTGCTGATTGACACATGACAGGGTGTTAAATAGAAGGTTTCTGTCCATCTTCTTCCACTGGAGCGTATAGCATCTGTCACAGGCTGGGAGGTGGAATACACCTTGGACAGCTTGCCAGTCTGTTGCAGGACTTTAGCAGGTTACCTATCCAACCAAATCCTGGAATATCCACCTGTCAGCCACAAAGTGATGCAACACAAGTGAATTTCTTTATATGTGGACATGGTTTCATTTCTGCAGCACTCTGTAGGCTGGAGGATATGGTTCACTATGTTCTGGACAGCACACCGCTCCCCTGAGTTTGTGAAATGCTCTTTAGGCACTGTCAGAGGAAGGTTTTAGAAAAAGTCTCTCAGTTTACGATTAAACGTGAAATCGAATACAAACTTTAACTTCCTGATAGTTGTCAAGCTCCAATATCAACACAACCTAAATGCATCTTTCTTTAGTAAAGGCCATATTCAGGCTAGTCTCAAGCCCAATTAGGTCAATTTTATGCAGTGCCACCAAGAATTTCTAGTGTCAAGTAAGCTGAATGAGAGTCCCTGTAATTGGGTGTTCATTGCCATGATTGTCCGGCTCACTGACTTTGATGCATGTGGAGAGACTTTTTCAGGCTGTTTTCCATTCAAATTATTTTTATTTGCTTTGTCTTTTCACAGCCAGACGACGGTAATCATCGAGCACGGCAGAATGAGAAGAGAGGCTTTGACTGGATTCAGTCGTCCATCCACCGTCGCGCTGTCTGACGGACTGCCGGTCTACTGGATGAAGATTTAATTGGCTCCGAACAAACACACAGAACAATAAACAGCCAGAATAAATACAAATGCAGGCACATCGGGGGGAGAGTGGGAGAGAAGATGAGCTAAAAACGGCAACTGTGTGGACATAAAAACTGGACCCGTTTCATCTTTTCTTGCCGTTTTCCAAAAGCGGTTTGGAATATTTGCCTCATATTGTTTGCACCATTGTTATGTCATGGATTATTTGACAGGAGGGGCATTTTTTGCAGGAGTGTCATACTTTGATCATAAGAAATGCTCCTGACTTCTCATTAAAGCAGAGAGAACACGCTTAAGGAAAATGTTTTTGAATGTGACGTTTTATTCTGGCATGGCCATCTCAAACTCAGCTGCCATGTGTCCTTCACTGCTTGAATTTTTCTTATAGATTTAGTCAAATTAACGAATTCACAATTCGCTCTTCAAGCTTCACCCGTGACTCCCACCAACCCCTCCCACCCTCAGCCATCCAACCAATCATGGGCAAGCCTCTCAGCCGTCCCGGGTGTTTCAGGAAAAGCTCTTGCTGCCTGGAGAAACATGGAATTGGGGATGGTGGAGTGGGAGGGCGAGATGGGGGCATGGAGGGGGGATACGGGGATGGCTACGTACCGCAGAGATCCATTTATGACACCATGTGCATCAATCAGCAGATTGACAGCCATCACCACCACCACCCTGGAGGGTCCATACGGCGAGACGGTTGCGGGGAGGGCAGTTTTAGCTACTCTACAAGTGGCTCGCTCCGAGTCAGCCGAGCCCCCCCTGACATGTTTGACTCGCAGCCCCGGTCTTTAACGCCAAACCCCTCCTTCGTGCGGCGCCTGGACGAGCGAGCCATTTATGATTCACTGAAGCTCGGCGGTCAGGATGGAGATGACGGTGGCTGTCATTCGCCAGGGCGGTTCACCCGATCGGTTTCTCCCTCTGTGTCTTCATTCTCAGCTCCGGGGGTGTCCTCCTCCTCCTCAAAGAAACACCACCATCACCACCACCATCACCATGGAGACAGCACAAAGAGCCGAGATGGTCGACATTCCTGGAAAGTCCTGACGCCTCCAAAGCACCTGGAGTGTCTGGAGCTGACTACATCTGAAATGATGGACAGAGGAGGTGGATATCTAAACCCGGGACACTACCCTCCCACTGGGGGGCAGTCCTCCTCTCTCACCTCCCCCCTCATTTCTCCCTTCTCCGGTTCCCCTCTCTCCTCAGGCTACCACACTCCGGTGTTCTTCTCCCCCGCCAAACCTCGGCCCAGTCAGACCCAGAGTTTACGTTGTTCCCCTCCCCAAGTGATCCAGCCGAGGCATTACTCCCAAACCCAGAGCCTCAGGCTTTCACCCCCCCACGAGCTGAGGAGGTCCCCTTACCGCTCCCCACTGGTCCAACTGTCTGCTCACGACTTGGAGCAGGACCTCAGGGATCGAG
>VUQR01005029.1:3323-14667 GCA_015108515.1 Hemichromis elongatus
GGGGGTGTGTGTGGGGGGGGGGGGGGGGGGGGGGACCCAAATCAGAAGATATAATTCTAATTAAAGATGCTATTTATATTCTAGCAGCAGGAGGGCGGAGAGCTCCAGAGATGGAGGAGGTGGGCTGGAGAACAGCAGAGACAAAACAAACGGCTTGGCCAAAAAAAAAAAATTGTCACAGATTGATCCAAATGAGAAGGGGAGGGCTGTTTTTGTTTTTTCAAAGGAGAGTCTTTCCTCCTGGGGTTTTGAAATTGTGGAAATTCTGCAGGCTACTGGGAATTGAGCCCATGTTTTTCTGGTGAACAGATACCTTTCCTGGACATCAGAGAGGGATAGAGAGACGCAAAGAAAGAAAGATTCATGCACATTTAGAAAAAAACAAAACTGATTCTTCCCTTTACTTGCCAAAAGAATACTAAACCAATCTTAAAATACCACAGAAAACTAAAAGGCTACTTGTTGACTGTTTTCTTTACAGGCTAAACAGACTTCCTCAAGGTCAAAGAAAATGTCAATGAGGGAAAAAAATACAGCCTTTCAAAAATTAATTAGTATGTGGCACAGTTTTATTTTTCTTTCATGACAGCTAATTCGCCATATTTCATGTTTCATCCGACGACAACAACAAAAGAAATACTCTTCCAGGTCGGGGGCGTCATGCAGCATGTGTGACATTTCTTGGAGGTTGTGATGATAGATATTTTCCTGACTACCTTTAAGTGCGCCCAAAAAACCCAAACCAACCAGATGCTGAGGGGTTGAAGGGTTGTCATCATTATGCAAATTTGTCCCACAAATTGTCACATGAAATTCTCTATTGTCAAAGTATTCCTGTGTCACAAGACTGAAAAATATTCGGCACCACTGATGAAACAGAGACATGAAAGGGCACAGACACGGGGACAGAAAGACAACCGGAGACAGGGGTCGTCTGTCCGTCTGCGTTCTCCTCTCCCTGCTTAATCAGAAAGAGCTCTGGGAGTATGTGATGTGTCTCAGTAAGGAAATGCTTATTCTTTCAACCTACTTAAGCTAATTAGAACCACTGTATGACCCCTAACTGTAAATCTCTCTCATCCATCTATGGCATGCAGGATGGGAGGAGAGGAGCAAGGAAGAAGGGACAGAGAGGGGTGGGGAACGAAAAGGAAATGGACATCTAATTCCCATTAGGGCCATTATGGGCATTTTGGAAGCTGATTTTTTTACATCAGTAGCTTTTCATTGATTCAAAGTAAGTAATGAAAGTGAGCATATTTGATATTTAAACAAAATAAATAAATAAATCAAAAAACAAAAAATAGCCTGGATTAACCCTTTATGGGATAGGTTTTCAAATTGGTATTCTATGCATATGTTGGGGTGTGCTGGTAATAGTAACAATTTTATTTTTAATTTTTTTGTTAAAAGTTGGTGCTATTTGCCAACAGATATAATTGAAAAAGAACATCTATGCATTTTTAACGTGGCCAGCCTTTTTTCAAGCACAGCACTACCAAACAATTCTGGATTGCCTGATAATATCACAGGAATTATTTAGTGAGATCATGATTTCTTTTTTTGAAAGTGTATTAGCGGAGAGAGCCGAAGGAAATGGTTTTGCTGATTTCTGAGTGTGATTAGGTGAGAGGGGTGGTATGAAGGGAATCCATTATTTGTCATTCTCCACAAGTGGAACTGAGTTCCTGCAGCTCACTTTACTCTGTGTTGCCATTGAAATAAACCTTGGAGTTTTTTCCCCCTATAAGGTGGAATGTACAGAAGTCTATTTCACAGACTTTAATCCTGACTAACATTCATATTTTTCCCCTTTGTAGTTCCTTTACCTCAATTATTTCCACAAGACATTACTCATATTATTATATTCCTTTCAATAAAGAAGAGTGTTTTATTCCTATTTCACAAAGCCCATTTTGTACTAGCCTTGTATACATGCATTATGAGTACAAAGGCATATTTTGCTTGACCCAGCTTGCACCTGTTACATTGCTCTTGTGTTTAGTGATGCTGATAATTAAATCTCAATCTGAACTGAGTGGCGGAATCTCAAGTCCTACAGAATCACCGCATTAACAGAACACCATAACTGCAAAAGCTGATGTCATTACCACTGTCCCTAAATTGTAATTACCACAATACACACCACAAAGTAATGCAGTGTATTATTCATGAGGTCTTTACTGTTTATGATTTGAAATAACCTTTATCGTTATGTTGGTGAACTACTTTCCCTTCTGCAATCTATCCATCCCGCATTCTTTCATTAAGTCTCTTCTTTTTTTTAATGACATACCTCATTCTGCTTAGTAAAATGAAGATTAGTACAGTAAAAAACCCAATTTGCGACTTTGAATGAAATTACATTTTAATCCTGGGACCCTGCTGAATAAGACGCATTGTGGCTCCGAGCTAGCCCTGCTCTCAGAGGACACACATGCTGCAAATGCATTCGCACACACATCTGTGCTCCCGCGTGCACATCTGCAGAGAAGCGCATCTCCCGGCCCCACGCAAAAATGTATCTTGCATATATGAGATTCACGCACGCACAGAGTGTCTGCCCTGTGCTCACTAAAGGTTATTAAGTCTAATGAGGCTTTACAAGGCCATGCTGCCTTTAGTGTTTTCTTTGAGATGAAGGGGGGATTTGTGCCGTAAAACCACAGTGGAATAAACAAGTGGAAAGAGAGGGACAAAAACTTGCGCCTAGCCAGAGCTGCAGGGAAACTGACAGCTTGGGACAAGCAGGCCACTTAATGCAAACAGCTCAAAGCTTTTTCTTTATTAGTACTATGATGACAGTTCAGCGCGGTCTTGACTGAGCCAGATTAATTGAGCAGAGCAGAAACAGCGGAGTATGTATTACCAAAAGGACTCTGGGCTTGTTTGAGCTGCTCACTATGGCATTCAAGTTAGTGTTCTAATGTTTGTCTTGTGTTTTTGCCTCTGGTAAAACAAATGTCTCCAGTAGTTCCACACCAATTTTATGTTACTCAGTGGAGCTAAAAAGTAAATGAAGTAGACCAGTGATGGATGGAAGCAAAAAGCACCAGAATGGCTGTATATATCAGCAAGGAAAGGAGATGTGGTTTTCATTATAATGAGTTAATAAAGGTACTGATGGAGGTATAGAGGGATAAAGAAAGAAGGAATTGGTCCATTCTATATTCAGAAAGAAGGAAAAACATTGAATGGGAGAATATGGAAGTAGGGGAAAGTGAAGAGGTAATCAGGTGGTAGGAAATATGAGAATGGACAGAATATTTGGAATTAGAAAGTGTATGAAGAACCTACTCATATAGCAAAAATTAAGGAACATTTGAAGGAACAATTGTGGCAAAAAGGAACCATATTTCAGAGAATGAGAAAGGTACTGTGGAAAAAGGGGAACCATCAGGTAGAAAACAAGGAAAGTAAAGACATAAGGGAATAAACTTAGTGTAAATAAACAGAAAATGATTAGGAAATGAAGAATAAGGAAAGGTGAAAAAGAGGTTATTCAGAACAAAGAGAGGGAAATCTGGAGGAGGGAAGTGGGATAAAGGAATGAATGGAAAAACTAGTGAAGGGTAGAAAATCAGCAGAGGTAGGAGAGTTCAAAGGTTACAAGGCTGCAAGAGTTGAAGAAGAGAGGCTGGAGGTGCTGGGAGGGAAGGTGGTAATGCTGGGGAAGGCTGACAGCAGGCCCGCGACTTGTGTTTTCTCTTCCATCGCAGAGTCTGATGGAGGCAGTTTTATCTCCACTGTGCCGGTTCATTAGAGGATTAGTGAGTGATAACTAAAAGTTATCTGTGATTGAAAAACACCTTCAGTCTAACACGTGCACACACGTGGACATGCGCACATACACACACGTTCTGTTTACACAAAAAAACACACTGTGCACATAGAGATTGTACTCATGCAAACTTATTCAACTTCCCAAACTTATTCCATCCACCTAAAGTTGGCTCCATCCTTCCCGTTCCACAGAACCTGCGATTGTGCAGCAGTTGTTTGCCTGCATACACACATGAGAATGTGTGTTATAGTTTTTCATTATGTGGCAACTGAGGCAGAACACCACAAATCTAGGCCAGGTGGGCTTCAGTGATAAGGGCACATCGGAAGACAACACACACACGCACACACTATAGGACCCTATAGGAGATCCCATAGGCATAGGTCAGGGGTGAAAGACAAGCAGACGGGAGAGGCAGACAAGTGGCGAGACAGGGGAGAGAAGGTGAGAAAGACATGTGCTGATGTGAGATTAAACAGATGCTGACAGATGGCGTTGGGGCATAGCTGAGCCACTGCCAGAGAGACAGGTTAGCCAAACACAAGCAGTGAAGATGAGAAAATGGGGTAAATGTCCAGAAAGGTGTAAGACCAAAATTCAAGTAATAAAAGCAAAAGAGTAGGAAAGAGAAACAGATAGAGAACCAAACAGAGTTAGACAGGGTGGAGTGGGAAACAACGAAAGATTAAAAACTGAGAAAGCAATAGCAAAGTAAAGTGAGCAAGCAAGTTAGAGATAAGGAAAAGGGGGACCAGGAGGTGTCAGAGAAAGTGTGACAGAGCCAAGAGCTGTCAGGGATGAAGTTATTTGAGAGGCGGGTGAGGCACAGACAGGAGATTGAAGGATGGTAGACCCCAAGGTAACTTCTGTGTTCCTTCTGGGATATTTATGTTGGGAGTTGGCAAGAAAACAGGCATGATTTAGAGCCCATCTGGTTAGGCTTCAACACCACCTGCCCACAGAGGAAAAGCTGTCTGTAAGGAGACATACAACAGTGCACCAGTGGCACTCGTGTACACACGCAAACATGCTTCGTTACACCAGTTACATGTGTAGAAATGGAACCATTTCCCTCGACTTGGCTCTTCTCCAGTTTTGGCATTTGAATAGAAAAAAATCTCCATGCTGTTTAAATTCTGGGATTTAGGGCAATGCACAGGATCCTAAACATTAACTATAACATAAAGTTATGTCTTGTTTTGAATGCTGAAGACTAAGGGCAAAATGAAAATGGTTGCAGGGCACGGCACTGAAAAAGTAAACAGGTTATGTGTGTGGATGGAAAACTTGATCACCTTGTTTAAAGTAATAAAAATCTTTATGTAATGAAGCACCAGCCATAAAAACTATAAGCCTACTACAGCTTTCGCCAGATCGCAGAACAGAACTGATAATTATGGAAATCTGGAATTTGTGCAGCATTTTTGCTCACTACACTCTGACCTCGCCACTCCCCACAAGGAAACACTCTACTCATCTCAGCAGGGAGAAGGGATTTGTGTTGGTGTGTGCAGGCATGCAGCAAAAGAATGAGCAGAGCACTGACAGCTTAAGTACACCGCTGTGATTGAAAGGGTTTCTTGAGGTATGTGATCGCTGCCTTTTGCTTGTCAGTCTGTTTGTCAACAGGAAAAACTACAGAAGTGGATTTTATGAAACCTGGAGGAGTATATGGAGCATGGCCAAAACGGAACTCTTAAAATTAGGCATAAATGTGGATTATCTTGGTTAAAAATTACAAAAATCGGGGAATTGGCCTTGGTTGAACATGAGCTTTAAAAGTGCCTTTTCCATTTGGTTGCGTGTTACTTTTCTAAATGCAGCAGCTAACTCAAGTGGGACTACTTTAACTAGCATGCAGGTTTCATTTTTTTTTTTTAAGTGGAAAATATTCTTAAAGATATTTGTGAACACAGTATCAACAACATATTATCAGTGAATTATATATTTATTAGTATAGCAAATTTTTAAATGGACTCATTTGCACGAACACAGCTAATGTTTCAGTGCGTTGTTTTGAAAAATGGATTGTCCATCAAACTGTTTTAGGCCCCTGGGCAAACAATCCGGAAAAGACTTTGGATGCTACATTTAGTGCTTTGTTCATCTTACGAAAATGGTGTCGAACTACCCTTAGCTCTCTTTCTTTAAATCAACATGTGGTGTTGGGAAGTGATCATACTGCAGAAACAACAAAAAACAAATACAGGTTAAATTGTACTAGTATGCCTCAAGATATTTAAATATTATAAAGTTTTTTTGTTAAATTAATTAAAAAGGCAGACCTTTTAATATTTTATATTTATATGTCAATTCAATATAAAATTCAATTTAATTTTATTTATGTCACAAAGTCAAATATTTCAAGTTTTTGTTTTAAGTTTGCTCATTACTGTGTTTAGTTTAACTGTAATAAAAAAATGTAAATAATTGTGGTAGGACTTTTTATTACAGCCAAGTAATAATGTGGTAAAAGTGGAGTAATAAGGTGGAAACAAGAAGTTAATAACACGGTCATAGCAAGTTATTACCATTTAATTACAATAAAACGATAATATATACATACAATTATTATAGTATCCTAATGTGTTGAGGTCTCAAAACATCAGTATATAAAAATAAACATACTTTTTTCATATCATTACACTCTGTTTCTGGCCTTTTATTAACCAGTTACACAGAGATTAATGTGATATTACTCAGGTAGAACCAGTGTTTATACATGGTACTCATTTGGGATCACCATATACTTTGGCAGTTAAGTGGTAATAAAATACTATTTCCACACTCTTGCCTCTTTGTTTCCACCTTATTGTTCCCCTATTACCATATTATCACCACAAACTGTGCAACCAAAAATAAATAAATCTGAATTGCATGTCTAATGTGATTGAAAACACCATCAGATTAAGATTATGTAACTTCAAAATGACGGCACATGCCTTCTGATATTTCTAAAGTTTTCAAACAATTCCCCATTTACATTAATACTAACACAATCTTCCTGTAAAACGCATGTCCCGTCCTGTGATTGCAGGAACCTACCAATGTAAATCCAATCACGCTCACATACATAAACTCTGTGTGTTCAAACACCATGAAATACACACACGACAGTCGCAGTCACAGCTCTGCCCCACACATACGTGGATAGGAATGTCTCAGTCAAACTGTATCTGGGACAATCCATCACACACAAGCAGTTGTCATTTTGTGGGAAGTCATGTTTCTCTCACCTTCTCCGTTTCTGTATTGACCTCTGCGTTTGAGCAGGTTCCATAAAGTAGAGCAGAGCGGAACGACAGATAAATCCTCAGTGATATCCTCGTCTGACTGCAGGTGCAGGGGAAACGTCAAGATGATCTGATATTCATTTGCACAACATCTAACACATAAATACTATTTATTGAAAGAGAAGAGACATGCAGACATGGTACAACACAGCAAGTCACTACAATATACAAGGCAGCAGGGAAAAATGTAAAAGGGCGAGTACTGAAGGCAAGTGATGTGTGAATTTATATGAGATGACCCAAAAGAAATATAGAGATGGAGAAATAAAGAGCTAAAAAAGTGTGATAGAGAGAAGAGAAATAGGATGTGATCAATTTTCCTTCTTCATTGTCCTTCACAACAGAGGACAGACCGTCCTCCAGATAGCGCTAGAACAGCTTCCCTGTCGCACTTATCTCCTGCCAAGTCACGCAAGAGAGCGGTGCAATATTTCACTCTAATTCAGGTAGTAGCATGCATATATCTTGCATCTAGCTGCTCATTTTCTTTGTTGTGGTTGAGGGACACCTGAAGAACACCATAAAATTACTATTTGTAACACCTTTGAAGATAAATTGTATGACCAATCTGTGGACTGTTTGGACACTTATTTAGATAAAATGACAAATAGCATGACAAGAAAACAAATCGCCTTTGTTTGATAACTTTACACCTGAGTGCCATATTTTTCCGGTACAACAGTGTAGGCATGTAGGTGCGAACAGTCAACTAACTTCACTTGGGTTGTCATAACATTTTTATGCTATATAAAAAAACAGATTCTCTGAGTAGTAACGAGGTTGTTGCAGCAGCAAACAATACAAGACTGAGCAGAATAAATAAGTTGTGAAGTACCTCAGGCAAGGAATCGGAGTCAAGATTTTTTAATTGAGAAAAGGGGAATGAGCAAACATTGAATTGGGTTGTTTTTTTGTTTTCTTCTTTACTTTTCTGTTTAAAAAAAGAAAAAAAAAGGCTTGTGGCATTAATTTTTTTTTCTGTGTGTTTCAGCAGTAGAGTGGCCGTGAGGTTTTGCTGGAAGCTAACTGTTTATATTTTCCCAAATCATGACACCGGAGTGAACTGGCACTGAGGCATGCAGGTGGAATGGTTTGGTAGAAAGATCTTTTTCAGGCAGCCTGCCGTTGACTACTGCTGACTGAGACTTGTCAGGTATAAAATTGGACTGGAGGAGCGATATCTCAATTTTAGTTGAGATGCCCGCAGAACGAGCGGATCGAAATCTGTCCTTTAAAAATGTAAAGTCTCATTTAGCATGATTGGCATACGACGTGCGATAATGAAACACGTTTCAAACGACTGAACTGTTTCACCAGAGCAGAAGCATTTTATGTTGGCTTTTGTCACCTAGCTGGGAATGAAAAGGAAAGGAAGGCAGTGCAGTATCTGAAAATATGGATTCCTTCTTTAGTGCAGTGCTTGTTTAAAAAAAGAGAGAGAGAGAGAGAGAGAGAGAGAAGAAAATTAGCTTTCATCAAATGACTCCTTCAAAAGAAAAAATGGTAAAGGAATAGAAGTCACACTTTGTCCTTGTCCAAATGGCTCATTGTGCTTGAATATCAATAGCAATCTAAAATTATACATCGAAATAATCAATTGCAGGCTTAAAGCTTCCAAATTAATTAAACGATTATGAAACAGCAAAGTTGGGCCAAGGTTACATAAGGCATTATAAATGTGATGGTCTGAAACCTTGCTAACTTAAAATACAAATCCCATAATTCTCCTGCTGGCTGTGAACAAATCGGGTTTATTTTGCATGAGAGATTAAATGGTGAAATTGCAGTTCTGAGTTTTATTTTTCATATTTTTACTTAATAAATTGTTGGATTTACATGCAAGTCAAGAAGGAGAAATGGGACTTTCCTGCCATCTGTGTGTTTTGCTTTTCCCTTTTTTGGCTCAAAGAAACAAAGCATAGCTTATGAGTCAGCACAGCAATCGCGGTATTGGACATTCCCGCAGCAGTCACTCTCAGACTTTGTTTAACAGTGTTAATTTTCCAAATGGCACCGTAGTACAGATGCAGAGTTCATTGGCACGCTTGTCAGCTGTGGTTAAAGGATGCCTGATAGACCAGTACGTGCTTGATCTGTACCTTTCACTTCCCTGTCCACTCTGTGTCGGTCTCAATCCAACCATTGCCGCTGCATCAACAGAGGGGGTTACAAGTTGACTGCCAAGGCAGAAGCTCTGCCAATAGCACTGTTTGTGCGCCTGTGTCTTTTGCTGTTATATTGGGTGTGAAAAATGTTTGTTGTGTCAGGTTTGGCATGAGTGCGCTGTCCTCGCTTCACCCTATAAACAGTTAAATTAGAGCTCAGGTTTAATTTTAGTTTCACGTGAGCTTCCTCACCAATTTTATTGCCAGGGTCTTTTGAAATAATAATGTTTACTTGTTCTTTTCTGTGAGTCCTTTATAGATGTCGTGTTCATTTTGAATTTTTTTTTTTTTTTTTTAGCCACCCAGAGAGATAGGAACGAGCTGAAAATGAACACCGAGTTGGCCAGCAGACACTGAAGATTACACTTAGCATTTATCTGGATTAATGTTTCTGGCTTTTTAACTAATGTAAGCTTAACAAGTCACTCTTTGCATATGTGTAGTTTGATCGTGTTTGGAACAAGTAGTACCAAATTTAATTTACTTGGTATTTGGAGATGGACAGGTGGAGTACACAGGGTTAATCACAGTCTGTTTTCAGCTTCTGGAAGGAGGAAGATTTAACAAATAAAGACTTGGTGTTAAATGAGACCAAACATTCAAAGTATTCTTATTCCAGGATGTTAAAATGTCACAGATGTTCTGTCACTTGTGCTGGTGTTCCAGAAATACAGCGAGATATGCTCTGTGATGTCTGTGTCTTAGACACAGAGAGATAACGGTCCTCTTTTAAAGAGTGACGCCAAGTTACTTGTTTGCCCGCCAGGGTATCGCAATTCATGTCTTGTTAAGGACCTTAGTGTTTTGCATTTTGTTTTCATATGCTGATTCATTGTGACTGTTGCTTGCGTTTTTACTTGCTTGCTTATTTTACTTGCTTTCACTCACTGCTTGGGCACCAAACACTACTTCAGTGTTTTCCCCTAGGCTGGCTGCATTGGATGAAGGGAACACTGTGCTTGGTTAGTTTAAGAAAAAAGATCAAGATCTGGGTTAAAGTATACTGTGTTCAAACATAAATCCTGCATGTTATTGTGATGATGCTTATGCGCAAATTCAATAAGGAAGGAAGATCTTTCCTTTGTTTTTGGCTGCTAGTTTGTTCTCTGCATCACCACCACTTTCCCACGCTGTCAGTCTCAGTGCTGACACCATTACCCTCGTCCAGTCATTTTCTCGCCTGCCTTCCTTGAACCAATCAGCCTCCACTCTGCGCGGTTTTAAATTTGTGCTCTCCGTCACTCTCCCTTTCAGAATTGTGCAACCCACCTCCTCCCATCTCCACCTCAGCCAAGTCACTCAGAGCTCCATATCCAAGCCTCAGTCTTCATCTTCACCACACCTCTGCATCTAGACTCTGGGGTGTCCTGTCCTGTCACCCCTGGGATATCGATCTGCCATGACGGGTCATCGGATTCTAATCGCCTAACGCATTCATACATTTCTCTAACTCAATAAACCATGTTCAGTTCTTCCAAATGATCTCTCCTATTGAACTGGTGGTGTTCTACTGATGTCTCTTAACTCATGAGTCGATGTAGTTGTTTGCAAGCATTCATATTTATAGCAAGGTGGAAATGAGAGATCTATATATCCTTTATTTATCCAGGTAGAGATGCACCAATTGCAATATTTATGGCTAAAGTGTATCCTGCTGACACTTATTTTTTTCTGATTCTGAATTTCTTTTTAAAAAGTATTACGTGCAGCATATACAAACAAAAACATTGCTTCTTCAATACAAAGCATTTTTTATTGTACAAAAAATAATTAAACCTCATAATTTTAGCCAGACTCTCAGGTACCAGATGTCCTTTTACTTGATAATAAAGAGCTCTGCTAGAGGAAAAGGGTACTAAAAATTCACTAAATATGAGTTGCTGTACACCCACATTTACTTAACATGTTTTACCTTTCCAAACAAGAGAAGGTCCAACACATTATATTACAAAATAATAGAATTAAATAAATGTCATCTACCTACATAATTTTCTGCATTTTTTTTAAATAAATTCTCCAGATAAAGGACATCAGTCCTTTTCTCTTTAACACTTGTCTCCACAGCTTTAGTTTTAGCCACTTTACTTTTGTTAGCTTTTTAT
>VUQR01005032.1:1885-14398 GCA_015108515.1 Hemichromis elongatus
CACGGACCGCCACACGCAAGGGCCTCCTCTTTTTTTTTTTTTTTAGGTTTATGTTCCGTGTTACACCATTATCAGTAACTATGACCCAAAATTTTCAGTTATCACCATAAATATGACTTCTCAACAGAAGAGCACATTAGTCTGGTTCAACGCCACTGAATCCATCCACATTCAGTAACCACGACAGCTTAAGGATTAAAAATAATAATAATAATAATATGATGATGATGACAAAAGGCTAGTAAATACATCTGATCCACAATAATAAACGGCCAAGAAAAAGGCAGATGAGAAAGAAAACAACAGAAACATACTAAGGCCACAAGATTTTGTATACGCCCACTAATCTCACAAAGTGATCTGTACAAACATCATTGGACTTCAAAGTGGCCAACCTGCATCATTTTACACCAGGATCTACGCAGCATGAGCGAGCGGAGGAAATGTGCTGCAGATCTCTGTACATGTTCTGTATATTTACAGCTGAACACCACCACACGCCCTCAGTACAGGTGAAGGAGGGCTCACCAAGCCTGCCGTCCTGTCCTGCCTCCTCAAATCAGAGAAACGCGTGACGCTCCGTGACCTGACACACCTCGTCGACTGCAGGTCGCACTTTCGTTTCTTGGAAGTCCTGGTTTTACAGTTATTGATATTAGTTTTATATGTCACACAAAGTTACTCGGGTTTTCTCAGGATACGACCGTGACGGTGGCAAAAGACAGCATTTGAGCCAAATTCTAATTTACGTCAACACCTTGTTTTTCTTACAAAGTAATCATTAAAACTGGACCTTCCGAGCTGAAAAAGCCAGGAAACATTTTATGCATCACATAAGATTTACACAATAATATTAATAATAATAATGCTTTCAATCATCTGTCTTTTATGCTCAACACTGTCCGATACAAGGCAAGCAAACTCTGGTCCGTACATGAAATGCCAACATAGTTTCCTCACTTTACCTGGAAGAAAAGTTCAGTTTTAATTACTTCAACCTGAAATGGCAATGCTTTTATGTTCCTTTCCAGGCCAAATAGAATAAACAACAACAAAAAAAAAAATTAGAAAGAAGCTCAAATACTCTGCTTCACCACCTCATCACACAGTCACCCGTTTCCTGTCCGAGTACCACCAAATGCAAATATTTTTTTTTTAACAATAAACTTTTTTTGTTGCAAAAATCAAATAGATTAAGTACAAAACAGGACCACCGTTTATCACAGAAAAGTCTCATCTTAAAAAATGGGAAGAAACAGAAACACAGTAAAAGTCAACAAAAAAACACAAATGTCCCGCTGTCGCTATTAATCCCAAGACTCGAGCTGCAAGATCAGTCTGTGCTAGAATGTGATGGCACTCTGCACAGAGCTGAGAAGAAACCCTGTGGCTTGTCCCGTCTCTGGAGGTGTTGTGGATCCAGGGAAGATGGAATGTCAGACCGCCAGTCGACCCGGAGGTGGATGCAGGGGGCTCCAGGTTGGGGGTGCCGGTGGGGGTTCTTGGGGATATGGGCGTGGTTCGCAGCAGGGCTGGTTCTCTACTTTGGCTACGCCGCGCCCCTGGCACAACCGCCGATGTCGCAACAGTCGGTCTGTGCGTGAAAAGTTCTTCAAAAGATAAATATTAGACAAGGTCAATTTTGAGGTCATTATTTTTAAAACATGGTAAAATTAAAAATGCGATACAGTAAAATGGAACGATGAAGAAGGGAATTTAAACCATACGAATACTCTAAACTCAGCCGTGCCAAAGGACAAACAAAGAGTGGGAACTGCAGAGAGGGCAGTAATATTTTAATAAAGTGACTAACAATGTGGAAAAACAGTCGTTCTTTAGTCTTTAACTCTGACGCCATTAGCCATTTCTGGGTCCAAACTCCGCTTCAGGTCCCAAAGTCAAACGAACACTGCAGCATCACAGAGTGAAAAACTCTCTAAATTCTTTCATCTTTAATAAAACGATCAGCGTTGCCGCTTTACCAGGTGTAACAATTAAGTTTAACATCCAGGCATCCATGAAAACAGAATTTATTAAATTTAACTCTGTTAAATGTCATAAAGGTATTTCTGAAAAAATGAAAACGTACAGCTCTGCTTTCACTTAAGACATAAATGAAGACAGAAAACTAAACAGCAGTGGCGTTTGTAGGGTTACTGGTTGGACTAGCTGGTATATAACGATGTGCTACGTGATCGCTATCGACACAGCTATGTTAGCATTACTTAAAAACACAGTGAAGCTGGAGGATGAACAACTGAGATAATTGATCTCCAATACGAGGTTAGTCACTAATATACAGCTGCATGGGCTGGGCTGTAGTTACATCATAAGGTTTTAAAAACGGAGCCCCGAAATGAATAGCGGTAATACAATTTGAGAGAGGCTGACAGTTTGTTTGTTTGTCTGGTTGTTTTTTGTTTGTTTTTGTTTTTTTTTGGGGGGGGGGTGCTTGTTAACATTAAATAGAACAAGATACAAAGCATTAAAAGATTTAAAAATGCAACAGCCCTAATAAAGGCAGAGTAGTTTGGACCTGGGAGCACGGGTCATACGTCATGACTGGATAGATGCGATGCTATTCATCCATCCAACTATTTATATGGCAGCATATTTTAGCATTTCTAGTTTTAGTCCATCTGTATTGGCAGAATCCCTCTTCTCTTATCTAAGAATTCAGTCTCTGCTGATCAGCTAGATCAACCTTTTCAGCCGTGTTTTCCATCCATCAGCTGGCTGGCTCACTGACTGAGACACCACTGTGTCGGCTTTCACTGATAATTGTATTAACGCCTGTATTAACATATATATCTAATTCCATCTTCACTCAAACCACAACAGCAGCACGTGCTGCATCAGTTAGCTCACCACAGAGCTAAACAAGGACTACTGTTGCTAGGTGCAGTCGAAAGCGGTGGGGCTGGAGTTCATCTGCAGTCTAAGAATCTCATCTCTTAAGAAAAATAACAACCCAAAGTTAATCAAAACTAAAGCTGAGAAATCTGCTGGCACTTTGGTTTTACTGATACGACACTGCACGCGTGTGCTCCGTGTTTATGCGTACATACCTGCTGGCACCGTTCACACTGGTAAGGCTTCTCTCCACTATGGACACGCTTGTGTCTCTCAAGGTGGTAGCGCTGAATAAACCTCATATCACACATGTCACAAGCAAATGGCTTCTCTCCTAAAAGAGCACACAAATACAAAGTCAATGCATCAATTTTAGCGTCTTGTGCCAACAAACTGTGGGCAGATTTTTACTTACTAAATCTTTCTTTGCAGACTAATTTTCCAACATTAAAAAAAAAACTTAAAAAAAGAAAAACATCAAGAAAACAAAACAACAACAAAAAAAACAACTCCCTCATTAGTAAATTTCAACAGTGAATTTTCAGCATCTGATAACTGATGTTCTAAAAAGGCCTCGTCATCAACTCATTATGTGTAGATCAAAGTGGAATTTCATGTTTTTGTGGCCCGGATGTACGCATCGTGGAGGGCCCACAAATTGGGGCAACTTTTTTTTTTTTTTTTTTTTTTGGAGACTGGTTCAACATCCCATCAAATGACTTGACAATCCAAACTCGAGTTTGTTGTGACCCAGTTATGTTGCAAGCGCCAGTGCCTTTCTCAGTAATAAGGGTACGGTAGAGGAACGCATACCCGTATGAGTGAGGCTGTGTCTCTCCAGGTGGTTACGCTGAATAAACCTCATGTCACACATGGAACAAGCATACGGCTTCACCCCTACACACACAGAGCAACATATTAGCCCTACCACTCACAAGTCCAACAAATACAACTTTCAACCTAACTATGCACTGTCTATACACGCTGAACTTTATTTTTAAATTATAATGCCAAAATGTTTAGACACTACAACTACGACCATGGATAAACTATGAATAGACTTCGGTTATATTTTAACATAATACAGGAGATAAACATTCTGAAACAGTATTACCAATGCCTGTCCTGTGCTGTATAACATTAAAATCATTGTGCATCAATAATGGATAGAAGTACTGATTGTATTTGTTCCCCTTTGAGGTTTACAAATTTGATGTTGGACCCATATCCCCCTCTTTACTATTATTATATATATTTAACTAAGTTACTCATGTTTAGCTAAGGTTTTTGTCAATATGTAGCGTAAAGACACTGCACAACACTTTAATAGCATCTGATCGAATTATTGCAATCACAAATTTAAAAATGTGAAATGAGGGTAGTTAAGGTAGAACTGGTAAGTGGGTTTGTGTGTCGCTCTAACCCTAGTTGTTTCACTGGTTTGTCAGTGAAAGTTGTCTTTTGTAACACTGAGTTATTAAAAAACTTTTGTAAAAAGGCGGTTTTGACTTCTTTTGTGGTTTGTGAGCGCTAATGCGCGCTATACAAGGACAGAAGTGTCAGAATTGCCATTTTATTACTTTTTACTTAAATTTTTTTTAAAAATCAAAGACTTTAAGAACAAATTACTAAAATGTACACAAAATGTGTTTTGTCTTCTACACATTTGATGCTTTTATTTAATAGGAAAAAAGATGTCAGGTATTGGATTTGGATTATGACCAAACCCTACCTACAAGAGAATTATTTCATTAAACTTTAACCCAATGAACTAAATCCGGAGTTACACCTGATATTTGAACTTTAAATTTATGCACTCTGGACACATTATCTGTCTAATGAAATCTGATCCATAGACCTTTGGATAAACATTTTAGATTAAATGCATCTTCAATAGATAACTTGATGATGATGATCAGTATCGCTCTTAATTAGGAAAACATGATTAGGTCCTGGTTCCAGGGTCTGTTTAAGTCTCCTGGTACTAATACCAACTCAGATACTGAGTGTGACCACAAGTTGAAGGAGAATCCAATCTTAACTGTGAAGAGCTTCTTTCTTTATATCTGTGGACCTCTGAGTGAAGAGCTGAAACAAAGCTACTGTGTTTCCATTCAAACAGAAACGTAAAACCTGCATCAATGTTGATGCTCTAAAATTGAAATATTGGATTTTAATTGTTGACACAAATTCTATGAGTAGTGAACAAAAGCGTAAGTGCAGATACAAATGGTGGGAATAAGCCTCCTCCAACATGCGTCAAGGCTACGCCTTAGACAAAGAGTCAGCCAGTTGAGCGCTGCTCAGAGCAGAGTCCTTATCTCAACCAAGAGAACCCAGCTGAGGCGATTCAGTGCCTCCAGGACACTGCAGGCCAAAGGTTTCAGACTTGTCCATCCGTGAGGAGACCCAGGGGCAGACGGAGGACACTGGGAAGTTTAGATGTCTTGGCAGCCTTGGAAACCCCTCAGGGTCCTTTGGCATCCAATTATAATACAGATGGTTTTCTTGATCTAGATAATGTATCCAGAAACACATCAAAACCAGGTTTAAATGGAGTGGGGGTGTTGGTCAGATATTTTGCAGTTCAAGTATTAGAGTAACCGAACACACTACAATGATCAATGGCAATTTAAACATCTTCCATAGCAGCAACTAACAAGAACTCTAGGGGGAAATATTGTTTTAGATACGCTATCCAAATGTATTCGCCCTAAGAATAAGTGCTAAGCTATGTGTCTACTTTATAACCACACAGAAGTATCTTTTATGTTACACAATAAGTAAAAGTCATCTACAGTACTGTGAAAAAGTTTGAGAAACCCGAGTTCTTAAGATTCTTTTTACATCAAACAATATCATAATTAAGGTGTCTGATTGGTCCAATTCATTCTCCAGTATAAAAAC
This sequence comes from Hemichromis elongatus, assembly GCA_015108515.1. Classification (NCBI taxonomy): domain Eukaryota; kingdom Metazoa; phylum Chordata; class Actinopteri; order Cichliformes; family Cichlidae; genus Hemichromis; species Hemichromis elongatus. Next base: position 7,646 of record VUQR01005032.1, read on the forward strand.
CCTAAATAAATACAGTTGGAATTACAAAGAACTAAAGGTCAGGGACAAAATTAACATCATATTCCACAGCAGATGCCCTCTACATGACCTTAACATCATGGAGAAGGTCTGGGATTACATGAAAAGAGAAGACACTGAAACAGTCGATACAGACAATAAATAAATAAATAAATAAATAAATAGTGGCAAGTTCTCCTGTAACTAAAAGGCAGAACATGAAGTCCAATTCTGAACTATGTACAGAGTTACTTAAACTATTCATGGCATTATTTTTGAAAATTTAGTTTGATTGCCCAAAACCTTTGCACAGTACTGTATACAATGTGATAAGGGCAGGTGCACGGACCCATACCCGTATGAGTGAGGCTGTGTCTCGCCAGGTGGTAACGCTGAACAAACCTCATGTCACACATGGTACAAGCAAAAGGTTTCACACCTAAACGCAAAGCATTAGTATGTTAATTTCAGGTCTTTGAGCTTCTGTTTTACAATCCATCAATCAATATTGTACTTCTTACATCAATTTACAATTGATGGGTTGTTAACCATGGTTCACTTCTTTATTCTAGCAAAAGATAACTCTCTTAATCCAATTAAAAATAAATTAAACTGTTGTTCAAATTTTAAATCCACAGCTAAACACATCTCATGAGCTGATGATATCATAGTCCAAAATATATGGACATGCCAAGATTTGTAATAATGTTGCTTTTCACACAGATAATACAGGATAGCCATGATTAAGATAAGAGCACTATTTAGTAAGAATAATAATAACTGCCCCTATATTTAACATAATCAGAGTACTGTAGCACGGGTAAGGTGGGCGGACGCATACCCATATGAGTGAGGCTGTGTCTCGCCAGGTGGTAGCGCTGAAAAAACCTCTTGTCACACATGGTGCAAGCATAAGGTTTCACACCTAAACGCAGAGTAGCAATATTATATTACTTTGCCTCAGTTTGCATGTTACCAATAGAAATCTGGGCTATTATTCATTAACCACACATTTGCCAATGCATGCAAAATAAAGATGCCAAATCTTTTCATCATAAAACACTAGATACCCACAAAAATTAGATAACCAACCAATTTATCTATATAATAAATCAACATATTAGTACTCTAAAGAGTTACAGCTGAATTTCTGGGTAAACTTTAAACCAGCACTTTCTTTAAAAGCATGTCCCAATATTAAAGTCTGATTACTAACTCAGCATTTTGATAACAGTGATCTCTCCTTTTAGGCGGGTGATGAAATAAGATTTTTTTTAAGAAATACGTTTCTCTGATTTTTCTAATTAGACAAAAGTCTCTACAGTACTGGGCTTCATAGTTTTAAGTTCATTTTCTTTTAAAAGAGGCTGTGCACTCAAAAGGGTGTCATATTTTAATACTAGAGATGCACCGATCGACCCATCAGGGAGCAGAATCGTCCTTTTTCAAACATTGTCGGCCCAGACCGGCGCCCATAGGTTGGATTAAGAGTCAGTTTCACACATGGTGTATCAATTCGCATCCATGGTCACAGCCACACGTTAACATGTTATTAGCGTCTAAGCTCCTCACTGTGAGTAAAGGCACAAAGTTTGGCAAACTAATCTGGGGAGGATCACCACAAAAATGTTTGACACTTAAATCACTTTGACCCCACTGAACGTTGAACATGGCCAAAGCTAGCCAGATCGCAGAGCCATCTGCAAACCAGGAGCCTCGGTATAAGCAACGATTCCAAGATATTGATCAAGGGAAATTTTGGAGGTGAGAGGGGGAAACACAAAAATTTAATGACCTGTTATGGGATGAAGTTACAAAGATAATGGGAAATAATTCAGGCCCTAAAATTTGTTTTGTTATACAAATCTGTTGAGCCTGCTTTTGTTTGGCAAGATAAAATGTCAGGTACAGGTAGGTGTGTACAGCAACTCATTTTCAGTTAATCATTTTTGTAATTAACTGCACTTTAAGGGGAAATTATGCAGTTTAATAAAATATTTTATTATTAGTTATTTTCCCTTTGTATAATCTGACAGACTTTTTAGAAAGAAAATCAGAATCTGTAAGAACTCGCATCACCAGGTCACATCCAAAGATTTGGGGGGGGATAATAATCCAAAATCTCCAAGAAAAATTGCAATCGGTGCATCTCTATAAATTACCTATATCTATGCAAGATATAAACTGGTGGTACTTGGTACTACTTGATAGTGGTACAAAATAAGAAGCTGTGTGACAGTGACCAATATAAAGTGTTATGGGCAGGTGCACTGACGCATACCCGTATGAGTGAGGCTGTGTCTCGCCAGGTGGTAACGTTGAATAAACTTCATGTCACACATGGTACAAGCGAAAGGTTTCACACCTAAATGCAAAGCATTAAGGTATTATTTTCAGACTCTTTTTGTGTTCACAATCCATCAATAAGCAAATTACTTAATTTATTCAGAATTGATGGGTTGTTAACCACTATTCTTAATTTCCTTCTTTCTTTTTTTTAAGCTATAACTTGTTGTTCATCCAATTCCAGTAAAGAATACATCAAACTGAACCAATTCTCAAATCCACAGCTTAACACATTACATGAGCTGATGATGTTGCAGTCCTGTATTTCCTCACACTCACATAAAACGTAACAATTACAAACATAATGTAGGGTAGGCTTCATCAACATCATACTTCTGGTCACTTTAAAATAACTACCATAAACAGCTTAGTCGTAACAAAATGCACATACAGTCTGATTTCAGTGAAATGGGTAAGGTGGGCGAACGCATACCCATATGAGTGAGGCTGTGTCTCGCCAGGTGGTAGCGCTGAAAAAACCTCTTGTCACACATGGTGCAAGCATAAGGTTTCACACCTAAACGCAGAGTAGCAATATTATATTACTTCGCCTCACGGTCTCTCCCTCTTTTTCCCCTATTTTTCTTTCTTTCTTTTCAGCTTAGAAAAAAGATATTTAAGCTATTGGTTATTAACCACACAGTGGCCAATTCATGCAAAACCAAAACTTTTTTCCCCAAATAAATTTTGATTATAAAATCAAAGAAGCAAAATACTGAATTATGGTTATCCTGTTGATTCTGACTGCTGACAGCTAATAAAAAACAAGAAATGTTTAATATATTTAAATATAAATAATAAGACAAACTATCTAAATTAAATGTGCACACTTGCTAACAACACATGTCATGGGCACGGTGCACGGACCCATACCCGTATGAGTGAGGCTGTGTCTCGCCAGGTGGTAACGCTGAAAAAACTTCATGTCACACATGGTGCAAGCGTAAGGTTTCACACCTAAACGCAGAGCATCAAGACAATTATTTTTGATTCTCTACAACAGAGAAAAAAAAAAGTATCTATAATTATGCCTGATAAATTAAATGTGCCAGTGTGGATTAAATTGATATCTGTGGTTAATAACCAATGTCATACCCCTGAAGTAACCTGAAGGGGTACAATCTAAGATGCTTGTTTTAAATTACAAACTTCCCAGAGGGGCTCTGAAGTTCACTTACACATGAGCTGATAATGTCATCTAGCTGAAATTATACTTAGAATGAATCTTATCAAAACTGTGTATGAATACATATTTACAAGACTAGCTCAAGCATACACATGTAGCAGCATCCTATTTTTGTGACAGCGTTAAGATTGGCAGACGCATACCCATATGAGTGAGGCTGTGTCTCGCCAGGTGGTAGCGCTGAAAAAACCTCTTGTCACACATGGTGCAAGCGTACGGCTTCACCCCTATACACACAAAGTACCAGCTTTAGCATTAAAAAAAAAAAAAAAAAACACTCAACTGCCAAAATTGATCCATGTTAAACTTTACTAATTGTTTAGTAAAGTTTGGCTGCACTTATCAGCGCTTTGTTTAAACTGGAAATTCCAGCATGCTTTAATCTGCCATTCCAATTGAAAACAACATTTGCGTCTCTGAATAATAAGGGAAATGCCCTGTGCAGAAAGTAAAATTAACTTTTTCCTAACAAAACAAAAAAAACTATCAAAATGACCAGTCCAAAAAAAAAAATTGGGGTAAAAATTGAAGTCCACATTCCAACTAGCACAGCAAAAAGTTTTTCACGTTATGTCAATGGGTGCTTCTAATCGTGTAATTTCATCATGCCGCATACAAGTTTTCTGCAATTGATTTGTTCACGCTGATCACAGAAGGTGTGACAATTTTAGGCAGTTGGTAAACAACTCTGCACAAGACATTAAGTTTGCACATTCATTTGCGGAGCAAGAATTAACAGGAAACGGCTCTGAAAAATCATCATACAGAACCTATCGTAGCACTGGAGTACAAATTACATCCATCTTCCCTTAGAGAAAAATCTGTAGTTTGGAAATATAAAACTTTTATTTTTTTAAAGAGAGAAGATTGTGTTAGTCCTGACCATCACTTTGAATGTGAAATGACACGATTATGTGGGGGGGGGAAATAAGCAAACAGTGGCCTGGATCCATCTTAGTAACATCAGATCAACTGAAAACACATAATGTTTCCCTTAAAGTCCCCTCTCTCGCTTCTTCCAACAAGGCCACAAAACACACACCCCTTAACTCAGTTTGTAAATTTGCACAACAATTCCCAATGAACAAACCTTAAATTCAGTACCATGTTAAAAAAAAAAGCCCCCTCAACATTTAATAAAGAAAATGTTCATTACATCAAGATAATTGGTTTACTGTAATGTTCAAAGCTGCAAGTAATGTGACTCTTCTTTCCCATACAACACAGTTTACAAGATTTAATATAAAAAGTTGATACATAGTGTCAATGATGCACATATGCCAATGTCATAGTTGTCAAAATCATCTTTTGTACTTTTGAAGAAAAAAATTTTGTTGCAGACTCGCCACCTTCATGCTCTTGCATTTTGAGTTTATTCCACAAAATAAAATCAACAGTTGAATTAAACTAGCATCATTAGTTTTTGCCACAAGTGTTCAATTTAGAGATCACCAAAATACAGTGTTGGTCAAGTTACTTGAAAATAGTAATTAGTTACTAATTACCGATTACTTCTTCAAGAATGAATCCCGTTACTTTACTCGTTACAGATTTTCAAAAATAATTAGTTACATTATTATACTGTAACTTTTTAAAAACATGACATACAACATGAATATTGTTTTAAAGCAATAGACCTTTCAGCCCAATTCTGTTTTTCTGTATAATCCATCAGATAAAATTGGATCAAATTCAAATGTCTCTTTTTAAAACTTGTTTTATTAGTTTTAACCTTTTAACTTTATCCACATTGCATCAAGCAAAAATGTAATTATATGCAACATTCTCTGACTGGAAGTAATTTTGTTGTTTAAACCTATTTTCTGCATATTCCAGCATATCAAATAATTTTTGTGTTTACACTCACTGCTTCAAATAAATGCAAGTAAATCACAACAAAAAATAAATAAAATCCAAGACTCAGCAGCACTAAGTCCTGTCGCTCTTAAGTCTATTTTCACCTGTCTAGGAGTGGGGCGGGTGGAGGTTTGCCTAGTGCTACAGCGGTCAGGTCAATTTGATCAGGTCAGGTGATTTCTGTGTGAATTTCACACTCCCGTGGCAGCGTGCTCAGTGCTTGCTCAGATTTCAAGTTTAATTCAAATTCAATTCAATGTATAAAAAACCGTTTTCTTCCCACGTACAGTGGACGCTATTGTTTTGTCAATTTTTTCGGAATCAAACTCAAAGTAATGTCAGTACTTCCAAGCTTTAAACGCTGCACGGTCGTACTCTCTCCCGCACTCCATATCATCCATTGTTGATCTACACACGTCTGTTGTGTCATGAAATCGCACACGTCATTGTCATGAGACACTCTCACTAACAAAATCACGGTTTCGAAACGCAGCGTACTTACTGGAAAGTAACAGTAATCTAATTACTTTTTTACAATAGTAATCGGATTATAGTAACATGTTACTTTTAATGCGTTACTCTACGTTACTTATCGCTGCCGAAATATCACTGTTGTGTTACCGTAATATTTGTTAGGTTGGGGAAAAAAGGTACACAAAATTATGACTTTAATAGCTGAACAAACACTAGATTTCACTTTATGGTCATCATGTCATTTCATATACAAAGTATGGGGGAAATATTACTACACAAATTCTTACAGAAGATCCTTACAGAAGCTTCATGACAAATTAGCATTTGCCGGAAAAGTGATAGAAAGCATCACAAACTCGAGTTTGAAACAGCCATGTAAACATTATTGTGGGGCACATGCGAGAGGAAAGTCAGGGTGAGAGGGGGGCAAGATTTAAAAAGCGAGGCATACCTGTATGAGTGAGGCTGTGTCTCTCCAGTTGGTAACGTTGTATAAACCTCATGTCACACATGGTGCAAGCATACGGCTTCACTCCTAAAGACAGCACAACAATATCAGATGTATTTCAACACACTGGTGACATTTATGAACACTAAGGCTTAAATAAATGACAGATTAACTATTGGAGCATGCCTTTTTACTGACAGACACATTACACTGAAAAGACTTACAATACGCAGACATTAAAAAGGTGTATTTAGAAATCAAAAATAATCTAAGAAACAGATCTTTACAAGCTAAAGTTTGGTGGAAACTGGAGGATTACCCACTAGTTTAAAAAAAAAAATAAAAAAAAAACACACACAAAAAACCACACACACAAAAAAAGCAACAACAAAGATTTTGTTTCTCCAGATGTGTGGAAACGGGCACTTGTAAATGAAATTTTATA
>VUQR01005034.1:1542-18093 GCA_015108515.1 Hemichromis elongatus
GGAGGCACGGTGGATAGTGGAAGTACTTTGGAAATTCTCAGTACGGAAGAGAGTGAGCAACCCATGCAGCTGGGGCGCTCCCGGCTCTCACCTTAAGAGCGGCACTGTCGGTGGAGGGCCGGTGAGTGTTTTTACTGCGGCCATAAGGGTCATGACGCTAATGCTTGTCCGTTGCTGCCAAAAGACCGCGCCCGCCGGTAGAGAGGAGAGTACAGGTGGGCGAGGTCTCCAATTCACGTTCTCCTCCACGACTTATGTTAGCAGCTAAATTAGCCGTGCAGCACCAGGTCCACTTGCTTAAAGCACGTGTCGACTCAGGCATAGAGCAGAATTTTATTGACTTTGAGCTGGCCTGTTGATTAAATCTGTGTACGGAGCCACTGCTTCATTCCCTCCAAGTTACAGCCCTCGGTGGGCAGCGCCTTCCCGACATCACTCACATCACCGAGCCTGTTTCACTGACCCTCTCGGGGAATCACAAAGAGATCATACAGCTATACGTGTTTGAAACTCCACGTACACCTTTAGGTTTGGGCTACCCCTGGCTGCATCTGCACAACCTGGTGATCGAACCTGGCGCTTTACGGCAGCCAACCCTTCTGCCAACTCATTAACTGGCTCCGCGCTCACTGAGCCGCCTGACCTCACCTGCGTTCCTCCTGTCTATCATGACCTTAAGAAAGTGTTTTGTAAAGATAGAGCTCGTTCGCTACCCCGCACCGGCCGCATATGACTGGGGCATTGACCTTCTCCCCGGCGCACCACTTCCCACCAGCCGCTTATATAGCCTGTCTGAGCCTGAACGCGAAAGTATGGAGAAATATATCAATGAATCACTCGCTGCCGGTCTCATTCGCCCGTCATCGTCCCCTGTGGCTGCCGGTTTTTTCTTCATCGCAAAGAAAGACGAGTCTACGGCCTTGTATGGGTTACCGTGGCCTTAATAACATCACTGTTAAGAACAAATACCCCCTCCCTCTGCTAAACTCCGCTTTTGAGCTTCTCCAGGGGGCCACCATCTTTACCAAGTTGGATCTGCACAACGCCTACCACCTGGTCAGTATAAGGGAGGGAGACGAATGGAAAGCAGCCTTTAACACTCATATCAGACATTTTGAATACCTTGTCATGCCGTTTGGCCTCACCAATGCTCCAGCTGTTTTTCAGGCCCTGGTAAATGACGTACTCCGCGATTTCATCAACCACTTTGTCTTCGTCTACCTGGACGATATCCTCATCTTCTCCCACTCTGTCTCTGAACACCAATGTCACGTCAGGCAAGTCCTTCAGCTTCTCTTGGAGAACAGTCTTTTCGTAAAAAGGGAGAAATGTGAGTTCCATGTTACCACTGTTTCCTTCTTGGGCTATGTCATAGAGCAAGGTAACCTCAGGGTGGACCCTGCCAAGGTCCAGGCTGTCATTAATTGGCCCACTCTATCCAATCGCAAGCAGCTTCAAATTTTCCTAAGGTTTGCCAACTTTTATCGCCGTTTTATTTGTGACTATAGCCATCTCGCTTTGCCTTTGACTCGCCTCACCTCACCCAAGGTCCCTTTCTGCTGCGTTGAACCTACCGGTCTGGCGTTTTCCCATCTGAAGCAGCGCTTCACCTCGGCTCCCATTCTTGTCCAACCCAATCTCAGTCTACCATTCATCGTGGAGTTGGATGCCTCAGACGCCGGAGTGGGGGCAGTGCTCTCCCAGCAACAAGGTGGTAAGCTTGTGTTTACTTCTCTCACCGTCTCTCTCCAGCTTAGAAGAATTATGACGTGGAAGACCGGGAGCTTCTAGCCGTCAAGCTGTCCCTGGAGGAGTGGCGTCTCTAGCTGGAGGGCGCGGCCCAGCCGTTCATTGTTTGGACCGACCACAAGAATCTGGAGTATATTCGTCAGCCAAGTGGCTCAACGCCAGACAAGCCAGGTGGGCTCTGTTTTTCACTCGATTCCAATTCACTATCACCTACAGACCCAGGTCCCACCACGTCAAACCTGATGCACTCTCATGCCACGACTGTTGTGAACACTCACACTATGCTCTATGAGTGCAAATTGGATAACATCTTGGTGAGGCTGGATAACATCGGGGGGAGGCTCGCGGCTCTCCAGCGAGAGATTATGAGAGAGACCAGTGATGGACATTAGATCAACTGTAAAATTTGACATGCAGTTGGTCGCACTAAAGAAAGGACACCATCATTATTTCATTTGACTGCCACGTCAGCGCCAGCTGGGATCCCAAGGCTGGAGCTGAAGCATAACAACAATTTCTCCCCTGATAACAAACTGTGTTTAGACTCTTTGTTCCCAACGCCTTCGTACGCTTATCTCCAAAGCCGAGTCAGATGGTGGGTCTGGGCCCAGCGCTGGAAGGCTGCAGGGCAGGATGCTGTGTCTACATCGGCCCACTTGTCTCACCCCTTACCCACCCCTACCGCTTGCCACGTGTTACATGGTGTTCATGTGTTTATACTATGTGCCTTTGTGCTGAGGTGTTTTTTCTGTTCTCAAATTGTTCTCCCATTAGGAGCTCAGTCTGGGTGGAGTTTTTTTTCTCCTCCTCTCACCTCATGTTGTGTATTTTTCGCTGGTTTTTTTTCCTATCACCCTACCTATCTGACCTGTCCCCATGTGATGTCTGTGTATGTTTGGTCGGAAGGTTCCTCTGTGAGTGCGCATGCGCCAACTAGCATGCTGCCTGCTGTAACCCATAATTTCCTTCGGGATTAATAAAGTATATCTGATTCTGATTCTGATGCCAATTCGCCACCCCCGAAGACGCAGTTCAGGACTCCCCCATTCTCCCTTTCATGTGTGTCATTGGAGCCCTGACCTGGGAGATCAAGTCCCCCATTCGTGAGGCCCAGCAGACGGAGCCTGAGCACCCCCGGGCCTACTCTTTGTTTCTTTGTTCCCTCATCAGTCAGGTCACGGGTTCTGCATTGGGCTCATACTGCTCGACTTACCTGCCACCCTGGGGTCCATCGCACAGTCACCTTTCTCCAACGCTTTGCCTGGTGGCCATCCCAGGCTAAGGACGTCCTCGAGTACATCGCCGCCTTCGCCGCCTGCCCCACCTGCCCCACCTGCGCGCAGAATAAAAATGTCAACCAACCCTCCTCCAGCCTACTCCAACCTCTGCCGACCCCTGGTCACCCATTGTCCCACATTGCAATTAACTTCATCACGTGCCTGCCCACTTCATCAGGTAACTCGGTCATCCTCACCATTGTTGACCGTTTTTCTAAAGCTGCTCACTTTGTTGCCCTTCCGAAGCTTCCCACTGCTCTAGCGATGGCTCAGCTCCTCACTAATCATGTGTTTCTCCTCCACGGGATCCCCGCGGATATCGTTTCGGACAGAGGACCACAGTTCACGTCACGGGTCTGGAAGGAGTTTTGTAATGCCCTCGGAGCCCAGGTCAGTCTCCCCTCTGGTTTCTATCCCCAGACTAACAGCCAGACAGAACGGGCCAACCAGGAGCTCGAGGCGGCACTCCGGTGCTTGGTATCAACGAACCAGACCACCTGGAGTGAGCAGCTCCCTTGGATTGAGTATGCCCAAAACAGCCTCACCTCCTCGGCCACTGGGGTTTCCCCCTTCAAAGCTTCCTTGGGCCCCCCCTGTTTCCAGGCCATTGTAGGAGAGCACTTTGTTCCCGCTTTCCAGCAGCATCTTCAGAGGTGCCTGGAGAGCCACCAGAGCCGCCCTTCTTCGCACAGTGGAGCATAACACAGAGTAGCGGACCGCCACCAGACTCCCGCACCTATCTACGTGCCCAGACAAAAGGTTTGGCTCTCAACAAGATTCGTTCCACTCAGGTCTGAGTCTAAAAAACTGTCTCACACCTTCATTGGCCCATTTGAAATTGAGGCTCTAGTGAACCCAGTCTCTGTTCGCCTCAAGTTGCCGTGGAATATATAGATCCATAACGTATTTCATGTATCTCAAGTGATACCATGCCTGGCCAGTCCTTTGTGCCCTCCTTCCAGGCCCTCACCACCTGCCCGGGTCATCGGCGTTTACTGTCTCTCGGATCATGAACAGGCACCGGGGGCGCAGGCTGCAATATCTGTCGGACTGGGAGGGCTACGGGATGGAGAAGTGGTCATTGATTCTGCGGTCCACCCTGCTGGATCGGGACATGGTGCAGGCCTTCCACGAGGCCCATCCTGACAAGCCTGGGGGTTGCCAGGAGGCTCCCGTTAGGGGTGGGGTACTGTCACAGCCTGGAGGATCAGCAGGACGCTGATCAGCCATTTTCTATCTTTCCCACTCTCCTTTACTCTCTCTCTCCTCCTCTCTGTCACCGGGGCAGAACTCATTGCGGATTCACGCCCTTGGTCCACACCCTCGGTGGAGCACACACCTGTGGCTCATCAAGACTGTCAGCATTTAAGCCAGGAGAAGACTGCTGGTCTTTGCTGATTGTTGTCTGCCACGCTTCAGTGAAAGTCAAGCTACAGCAAGCTAAGTCTAGTGTTTTGTGTGTTTTACTTAACCTTTTCTCCCAGTATAAAGACCTCATGGATTCCTTCCCCGTGCGATTCTTTGTGTCGTGTGTGAAGAGTGAGCCTGTGGACATGAGTGTGGAGAGTTTGGAGAACGTGTGTCTACCCCCCGGATTTCCCGGGAGCCCCAGCCCTCACTTTGTTGTATATAGCACTGCCCCTGCACTACCTGTATATACACCTGGCGAACCTTGTAAATAAATTCTTGTGTACAGCTGATTCTGGAGTCCTGCAATTGAGTCCACTCTGTCAGAACTGTAATACAAACAGCATGCTATTGGGCATACACATAACTAAGCACAAACTTTAGATTTGATTTTTGTTTTATTTTAACGGATTTATTTTCACACTTTTTTGTTTAATATATCTATATGTGTTTTTTCATAGTTGCCTTCAAAATTTACAATGTAAATAGTCATGAAAATAAAGAAGAACCATTAAATGAGGTGTGTCCAAACTTTTAAATTGTATTTTCATTATATATATAGAATATATAATGAAACATGAAACATAAATATTCCTTGATATGACCAGCTTGGCAACACAAAACAGAGCTAGTAGTAGCATGTTGGTCAACGTCAAGCTTAGTATCTAATTTCTCAGGTTGGAAAACACAAAACTCAGGCTTATCCTCATCTGGCTCTGGAACAGAAACATTATTATAAATCGCCTGCTCAGGAACAAAGCTAAAGACTTTATTGGCCCTCACTGGCTCTGAAGTAACTCGGGAGAATTTGCAGATTCAGAAACGTGAACTGAAATCTTATTAGTTGCCAGCTTAGGAACAGAAAATTTATTTTTTTTTCACAGTCTGACTCAGAAACACATCTCTTGTAATATTGTCTGGTTCTGGAACAACACACTCATTGGTAATATTTACCTTGACATTAGTGACAAAATGATAGTAGACAGCCATTAGTAGTTTTTGTGATTCTAGTTTTTATTGAAACCAGCACACACCAAAATTCACTAGTTATAAAATATATAATTATTGGGTCTTATGTTAACGGACTTACATAATATTTAAAATGCCAAAAGGGTCATGGCTGTCATAAGTGACAGTAACACACAGTCACACCCAAAAAACAAAATACACACACGTATAAAATAGACAAACTACACTCGGTTGGAATTCCCTCCCCTTTTTATAGAGTGTGCAGAAAAGCTCAATGGAGAGGAGGAGAAACAAAGATAGTAAAAAAATGTAACAAAGGTGTCAGTTAACTACAGGCCAGCCCGCGAACTGCCTCATCCTCTGCAAACACAACCTGTCTGAAACATGGATTACACCTAGAAGGAGTGTGTATGTGGTTTCCTTTGGGACCTTCATTACTTTGTGTTGACCTTGTGACATGTGTGATTGAAACCTTTCTTGTTCAGTTCTCTTCTCAAACATGAAAATATTCTGGTTCTCTTCTTCCTTACTATGTTTCTTTGACGCTCCTTTTTTTGTACATTAATGTATTATGAAATAAATAAATGTATAGAATGAAACCACAGCCCTTTGGATCAGGTACCTATCAGCATGTAAGTGTGTTTATAATCCAAGTCTGAATTAAAAATCTTACCACAAAAATTGGCAAGAAATTGGTAATTGGTAAAAAAAACAAAAACAATTGAAAGCTTATTTATGCATTGTAGTTTTACAGTTGCTATCAATGGTTTTCCACTGGTAGCTGAAATTCTGCACTCTAGAACAAAGGTGTAATTATGGAAAAAAAAAATTAGCAGTTTTCAAAGAAGCAAAGAAGTAACATAAAAACAACAATTGATCCCTGCGAAAGCAGTCAGTTGATGGAGAGGTTTTTTTTTTAAATTTGAGCTTAAAAGTGATATTTCTTCTAGATCAGTAAATAAGAAAAAAAGTGCCCATCTAATATAATATTGGTTTTTTAAAAAAATCTTTCAGTGCATTGGAATGAAGCCCTGTATGCACCACGTAGCAGTGCAGATTTAAGACACAGTTTTTTAGAAAAAAAATATGTTGCAAAATATAAGAGTGCACCAAAGATTTTTCTAATTTTCTAAGATTGTTTTTTAAATTTTTTTTTTTTTTTTGCATTTGAGTTTAACCATGTAGAATATACATTAAAAAATAATACTTTTTATTAAAATGGAGCAGAAATCTTCTCAAACACAAGAATCAGTGAGAGAAAAATTTGTATTTTAACATGAAAATGATGGGCTGTCTCATAGTACATTTAATAGGTTTTGTATTTTTTTAAGTCATATTTCATTGTCATACAATCTGTATGTTCTCATAATATGATATAAACGTTTAACTATAAGACTGCAAAATCTGCATCTGTGGCACATTATGCAGATTATTAAATGCTTTTCTTTATGAAATATGAAATGATATTCTCTGCTGTACATATATTTAAACTTGAATTTTAAGGAATCTTATTTTTTAGAGTTTTGAGTTGATTATAAAACCATCTGTATGTTATCAGGAGTAATTAATTTACTGAATAAATAAAGTGTGAAACCTGTTTAATTAATAACTTTAAATTATGTTTAAGAAGATCAGTCTTAAGAAACCTTAAAGTCTGAGTATTGTTAGATCCATGTAAATGATCAAAATACAGTAAGAAAAATATAAAAATGCATATATAAAAATACATACATGCAGACATAGTATTACATATTTATTTATACATAAATTTTTTAATATATATGATTTAGAATTCTGCAGTTGAGTCATTCTTATTTTATTAAAGCTAAAACTTTTATTTATTATTACTTTTTTATTATTATTTAACAAACATTTCTGAAATGCAGATGGCTGTTTTCTGGCTGTTTTCTACCCGTTAAGTATCTTCTTATTTTGAGAAATGTATGCCTTAAGTACAGGATTTTTCTTTTGTGTGTAATACAAACAGAAATATATCATGATGGATATTAAAAAGATATGAGAGACATTTTAGGATTTTTTGTGTCTTCTGAATATCATCAACTTGTAATTATGGTGTCTTTTATTGTAGTAATTATTATTTTATTGCAATTATGTATTTTTTTGCAAAGAAAAAGTTCATTTATACATGTATTTGCCCAAACACCAAAATGATTTTCAACTTGCAGAAAGTGCATCTGTACTGGAAAACAAGGACTGAAAGTCTGACTGAAATCTATACAACTATTTACAATTAACTGATATTAAGTTGACATAAGTGGCCAAACACTTTTCTTCTTTTGGATAAGCTCACATCATTATGAGCGTATCTGCCAATAATGCCTTGAGGAAATGTGTCCATCACAGCACACTTGCACAGCCAAAATGGTTGTTGAGGTGTGACTTTTTCTCTCTGCCCCTGAGGACTTCTGCCAATCACACCACTGGCAAAAGACAATGGAAAATGTGTTTCTTTATTTTTATTTATTTCCATTTTCTCCAAAGAAGATAAGTGTCCACTGCCCCTAAGAATGTGTCAGTGGGATCAAGAAATGTCAAAACTAGTGCTGTCTCACATTTAGATGACATTTACACACACACACACACACACACACACACACACACACACACACACACACACACACACACACACACACACACACACACACCGGGTTATACAGAGGTAGAAAGAAGAGACAACACACTCACGTGCATGTAAATGGGGTTCTCTCGGCACAGCGATACACACATTATACATGTAAAAATGTGCACACATAAACACTAGAAACACACACACACAGGCATCACTGTCTGAGGTTTGGTGGTAATGAGGCCTGTCATCCTTCCACACAGCCTCTCTCCCTCCCTCTTTCTCCTTTCTTTCTTTCTTTTTTCATTGATCCACTAGATCCGCAATATAACAACTAGCAGTCGCTGTGGGAGCATCCCCTCATTCCTCTCCTCCTCCTCGACACGTATCCCTCTGGACCATTTAAAAACCTACCACCTCTTTCTCTCTCTCCGTCCTCTGCCTCTGTCTCTTTCCCTCTGTGTCTCTCTATCGCGCTTTGTTTCTCTCCTCTGTCCTCCTAAACCCCCTCTGTCCTCCATCTCCGGCTCTCGGCCGCTTCGCCGGGTTCAGACAGTCTTGTTATATCGGCTGACAAACAGAAAGGGGTTTCTCCACGGCGTGCTGATGTGGAGGTGGTGGATGTTTAAGGTGGTAGTTTGTCCATCTGTCCGTCGTCTCACCTGGTGTTCCTGTGGAAAAATATAACAACCGCAGCTAGGAAGCATAGACTCAGCTGAGATGTTTCAGAGAGAGGAAAGTAACAGGATCAAAAAATGACATTTCTGTGTGAGTTTATATTACAACTAAAATAAGCTTCCACTCTAACAGGCTACCAGCAGAGCTCGTATTTATTTTATTAGCATATAGTGGGTTTCAAATCTGTAAAACAGATTATTTTAAATGTTTCTATTTACCTTTAATTCACTGACAGTGAAATCCAGGTCAGAACAGTTGTAAGGTTTTTAAATTACATACGAAAGTTGTTTTAACTGGTTTTAAAAGGAACACTTTTTGCACAAACTTTGTGATCACATACAATTAAACATCCACAGATGACTGTTTGACAAAAGTAAGAGACTGTGGTACTGTCTGATTTGTTTTTGCAATCAGACGATAGCCCTCAATTATAGCCCTTATTTGAAATGCGGACTATTATTGAGGACTATCCTCTAAAGAAATGAGTCATTTCTTCATGTTACTGTAGTCTCTAAAAACACTCTGGCCTCTCATTGCTCTCTTTGACAATTTTAGCAGACCACAGAGTTTGAGCAAAGTAGGAAAAGAAACCAAAGAATAGTCCAAGCAGCACATAAAATTGGAAACACAATGAGGCTGTTAAATGTTTCTGCATATGTTCGGTAAAAACGGAAACAGTTTTACAACAGTTTCTGAGCTGATTTGAGGTTCAAAAACAGGAAATTAGAAAGAATGAGGTAGATTAAAATGTATAATAAATCATAAAAAAAGATGTTTTTCTCTGTGTAAAATAACATAATGTAAAGATCAAGAAAATTAAATCTTTAGTGTCATGTTTAACCAGTAATTTTAGTTAATTTTAGAAGTAATCTATTACTGTAACTGTTGAATTGTGGAGAGATAAAAAGTGTAGATTTTACATGACAGGAAATGAATGTGAACAATCTGAGCGAGCAAACAAACCAACGACCTTTCTGATTATGTAAATACCTCTCCCATATTCTGTTCATCTTTAGCTGCTCTGTAATAAACAGGTGTCAGTGAAATTATTTTCTTATTTTGTTAATTTGTGAAGACCTGACTTTTCAGAAGGAAGAAGGCTTTGAGCAGACGGCTGTGATATATTTCATTGTTTTCTGTCGACTTCCTGTCTTCCTCCAGAGATTCCTGCTCCATTTTGACCTTTGTGTTCGAAGATGTTTTCCCCCTTGTGTATGTGTGTGTGTCTGTTTATCTGTTTGTATCAGTGTGTATTTGTGTGTATGCTGTAGAACAGGGGAAAACAAATCACCCGCTGTAGTTCTCATTAGCAGCAGTTTTGTGTCAGCGCTGAGAGATCAGCTGTCAGCTCTCGGCCTTCCGCTGCAGCTTCACCTTTTACCAACTATAATTACACCATTTAACAGCAACGCTCCTCAAACAGCCACCCGCAAACCCGCAAATGCTTAAAATGGGGTTTAAACAGCAGGCGAAAATGTGTCTGCATTATACAGAACAAAGGGTGTTTGGATTGTTTAGTGTAGATTTGCAACTGTAACACAACAGGTGTTGTGTTACAGTCGTGCCCATTCACAGCTCTGTGTTCATTTCATAAAAAGATTATCAGAAATTGATCAGTTTCTGATTGATTTAAATAAAAAATTATGTTAACTCTCTCCATCTATCTATACACAGTGAGTAAAATAGGTATTGAGCCCATCACCAATTTTCTAAATAATATTTTTCTAAGTAAATATTTCTGAAGGCACTATTGACATGAAATTCTCACCAGATGTCGATAACAACCCTTCCAATCCGTACATGCAAAGAAATCAAACCATAGATGTCCATAAATTATGTAATAATGAGAAATGAAAAAGTATGAAGTGCACATTTGGGGAAATTGATGTAATCCTTTATAGAAAAGCCTTTGCTGGTGACGAAAGCTTGGAGAAACCAGTCACGTGTGTGATTTTGGCCCATTCCTCCATTCAAACAGTCTTCAAATCCTAAAGGCTCCATGGGCCCTTTTTATAAACTCAGACCTTTTCGATTGGATGCAGGTCTGGTGATTTACTTTCTCTGAAACCAATTGAAAGCTTCCTTAGCTGTGCGTTTGTGATTATTGTCTTGCTGAAATGTCCACCATCATTTCATCTTCATCATTCTGGTAGATGGCAGCAGATTTTTATCAAGAATGTCTAGGTACATTTTTCATTCATCCTTCCTTCAATTATATGAAGCGTGTTTGTGCCATGTGCTGGCAAAACAGCCCCACACGATGACGTTCCAACCTCCAAGGTTTACTCTTGATATGGTGCTTTTGAACTCCAAAAATTATGTATACACTATATTCTCCCAGTGCTTCACAGACTTGCTTAAATGTTGTCCAAATGCACTGTAAATGTTCTTCAATGTGCTTTTTCTATAGCAATGGAGTGTTGCGTGGTGAGCGTGCATAGAAGCTACTGGCTGTCCGTCACCCATTGTTTTCTTTTAAACAATTGTACCTGTTGATTACAGGTATTTTTGTATCTCTCCACAAGTGGTCACTGGCTCTTGGACAAATCTTCTTTTCCCTGCTCTGTCTGAAATCTTGTGAGCAGCACCTGATTGTGGCCAGGTTTTCACTGGTACATTCAGTAGTTTAGAAAATGTTCTGTAATCAATGCCATCAATATTTTTTGCAAAGATAATGCTGTAGAGGTCAGTTTTTATGTGTGACACCTTTTCATAGGCCATCAGTTGGGACTAAACCAGCTGATATTAATTTGTACTAAGCGACAGGATTGCTTTCTAATGACTGATAGAGTCTGGCTTTTGCATATGCCTTTCTCCACGCATTCGATACTTTTTCTGCGTGTCATTTCTCATAATTACACAACTTAATGTATGTATGGTTTGTTTCTTTGCATGTGTGGATTGGATGGGCTCTTACCAACATCTGTGTAGCAAGCAATAACCCATTTTCACTGTCACATGAAAATTCATCACATCAGATTCCATAATTCGAATTACAATTTAGTAAAAGGGACTATGTTTTCACTGCTTGTATATTTTGGGGGTCGTGTTCGTAGCGTGTCAAAAACCTCTTAAACAGTCAATTATATTGGGGGTTATAAGTGTGTGTGATTTAAAATGTAGTGGCTATAATGTTAATTTTATTATAATGTAATGGCTTCTTAGTTGTCCAACTTGATATGACACAGAATTTATCAGTACAGCTACCTGAAATAGCAAAGAGGATCAGCTGATGGCTAACAGTGGGAGAATGGTAAAAAACAGAGACACAAATAACGAGTAACAACAAATATAAAGACTAGTTCTGGTTGTTTTGCAATAACATTTTTATTGTAGAAAACATACTCGTTGGCACTTTCCTTTATTGTTGCTGAAATAAAGAAAAAAATGTTTGTTAAAGAGGTTTAAATGTTGTATTAGCTGCAGTGGCACAAGAATATGTTCTACAGTATGTTACCATGACAGTTTTGGGGTCATTGCAAAGAACTGTGACAGTTCACCAAACTTCACTGAAAAGCATCTGTACATAACTTATTTTCACAATTTTTGAACTATTTCATCCTGTGCAATTTGTGCTGTAATTTTTGCAAACATGATATGGTGCATAATGTATTCCCAAACTCTATGTTTACAGTGATGCAGTGTAAAAAAAAACAAAAACAAACATTATCTGGCACTTGACATGTGCTACAAATTTTTTTGCATATGAATGTTAATGGATTTTAAAATTCTGATATTTATCAAACAGATGCATAGGAAGTGCATTTGGCAAAGAAAGAATGACTTGGCAAAATTTGAAGCGCTACATAACTGTTTCTGATAGCAGATTATACAGCGTTATTACTGCTACTAGATGATACTAACTGGCATCATCCACGTATTTAAGTATACTAATGTGTAACACCATTAGCATTTACCACAGTGAAACTGATAAATACAGACCACACAAACTTACACACTGCCACGGCTCCTCTGTTAAAGACTTTGTATTTTAAAGTTTTGATATGTTTTTCCTTTTCCCTGCAACAACTCTCAAATGGGTCATTTTGGAACGGTAAAGCTACCATTTGATGGCCGAAGAATGACAAACTAGTACGAATCTGTACATTGGCACTCTGGGTTTAACACCCACTTTTGAACTGTTTTCCTTTGTTCTCAGAAAGTTAAGACCTGTAAGTTAGCTACTGTAGCCATTTTTGTTAATAACTTAATAGCAATTTCAAATTTATATTACATCTGCATACAATGGAAATCAATCAGAAGTCACAATCTTTAGCTACTTGACCCACAATTGCCAAATGTTAGCAAGGTAGCATTAGCAAGCACATTATTACTATACATTTTAAGAATTACTATACTTAACATGTAAAGAAACTTTTTAGCTAACATTAGCCACTGGCATATGTTAGCATGTAAACATTAGTTTGTGAGTTAGCATGATATGAGCTTGCTTAGTGAAATTTTGATACTTTTTTTTTACTAAGTGTGTTAAAAAACTCAGTCCAACATGCTAGCACCCCAGAAAGAACATGTTAACATACAAAAGGAATGGAAAAATTTGGCACGCTTTCAGAGGGACTAATGATTAATCACTAGTGTATAGTATTTTCTACTATATTTCTCCTATAGACAGTCTTGCACCATTGGCATTTACCAGCCCTCCACCTCCACTATGAAGGGCTCTTTAACGGGGATCCTGCCACTGTTGACGATCACACACTCTGTGTATGGCAGGTTCCTGTCGTTGGTGTCCTGAAGCTCAATGGTGTGAACCACAGCCTGCAAAAGGAGAGCCACAGAAGCAGGTTAGATACTTGATTTTAGTGACTGTAAATCACACATAATTAGTTGTAACAAAAAGCTACCCCAGCTCTCCAACAGTAGGAGGGTCCAGTTTTGGGGGATATGCAGCTGTTTGATGTCTCTTAGGTGAGATTTACATCCATTTGGAGTTTTGTGGATTACATGCAACTGCCTCTCTTTAGTGTGATTTTCATCTTGCTGGTCATTATTATTTTGATCTCCATTTATGGCTCATTCAGCTGATTTCTTTATGTTTTGACCAACTAGAATGGGACTTTTACTTACTCTTAGTTCTTCGCACGTAATGTTAGTCCATACCTTACTTCTGCTTTTTACCACTCATTCAGTTAGGAGTATCCTAGTGTTTTTTGGCAATTTCAAATTAAAGTCTGGACAACATTTTAAGTCCATTTAAGAGGACACAGCAACAACCACAAAAAGAAAAGAAAGAACATTTTTAACATGGATTTCAGTGTGTAATACTGGTTGTTTGGCAATCTAACACTATCCCATCTCTATTTCT
This sequence comes from Hemichromis elongatus, assembly GCA_015108515.1. NCBI lineage: Eukaryota > Metazoa > Chordata > Actinopteri > Cichliformes > Cichlidae > Hemichromis > Hemichromis elongatus. The sequence continues at coordinate 15,536 of VUQR01005034.1, forward strand.
GTTCATATATTTTATGCTTAATTTGTTCTGGGCTTTGGTTTAATTTTCTCTTTGGATTGCTTTTATTTCTCTGGTGTCACTGTGGTAATTTTATGCATCTCTGAAGTTTGTGTGAGATTCTGCTCAGGGGCCCACTTATGTATCAAACCACTCACCCTGGAGGCTGTTAGCAGATTATTTCATATTCAGGACACATTTTAACAAATAAACCCACACTTTCTCCTCCCCTGCAACCACATATACAAAGAAGATTAATGGAAAAAAATCTTAAGTTCCACCCACCATCCCATCCAGGACTTTGCCAAAAACCACATGTTTCCCATCCAGCCATGGAGCTTTGGAAGCTAGGATGAAGAACTGGGATCCATTGGTGTCTGGACCAGCATTTGCCATGCTCACCTGGTACACAATTACACACACAATTCTTTGTTACGTCATATCATCACTTATCATATTTAGGTTTCAGTCAACTACCTCATTCTCTAATGCATGAGTTGATAGTAAGAGTGTGCTCACCCAGCCTGCTCCAAGGTGCTTCAGTTTGAAGTTCTCATCTGTAAAAGTTGTCCCATAAATGCTGTGACCTAGATTTAAAAAATAATAAAATTAAAGTTAAAATATTATCCTAGTGCAAAAACTACTGGGGTAACTTTTAAATGGCACAGTTTGGCCCTTTAACACCTGCTAATGTGCTTAAGAACATAGGTTTAAGGACAAAGAGAGGAGGTTTGCAAAAAAAAACCTATCAGACTCTAACTGAAAGATTTTTTTTCCTGAAATGAAAAATAATCAAGGTTTTAATTCAGTGTGTAGGTAATACTTTGACTTTCATTCCTACCTCCAGTCCCATCACCAGCTGTGAAATCTCCTCCTTGGATCATAAAATCCTTGATGACTCTGTGAAACTTCGTCCCTTTGTACCCATAACCTTTCTGCAGAGACACACACAAAAATGTAATGCTGCAACACAAAGACTACTGTGATACACAATTATGAAACTGCAAAACAGAAAAAGAATAGATTGATGTGAAAACTAGACTTTTTCACCACCTGTGGATACATATGTATGTCACATACATTATTTAGAACTCAAAATATAAACATCTTGCACAAGTAAACTTGGAAACAATGTCACGCTTAATTTCTAACTTTCTGAGGCCATTATGGGGCTTGATTGACATGATGTGGTTATGATGATGGCTACATTTAATCGCCACTAAACACGACACCTAAATTTTATGTGTGTGTTTTCTTCTGTTTGTGTATTCACATGCATGTTGCATTTGATATATTAATTTGTAAAGATTATATACATGAACCAATCATTTCATTAGCTGCACCTGTTCAATACTTGCTAATACAAATAATTAGATAATAATAAGACAACTCTTTATTGTCATTGCACAGTCATACATAGTACTATAGTACAATGAAATTGGAAAAATGTCCCACGTCGGCACTACGTACAACACAACATAACACGACACAGTAACTTAACTTAAGTAATAAAAAGAAGAATAAGTGTCTGTTTATTGCACATTATTATTATTATTATTATTGCACCTTGTTATAAATATTAATATTTTGCAATATTGGAAAATTTCGCCTGCTTTAACGAGTCCTGATTTCTGCTACAATATTTTGATGTACCTTGTATCAACATTCAGGTTGATGGTGGTGGCGTAATGGTGTAGGGGGTATATTCTTGGCATACTTTGCCCCCCCAAAACAAACTGAGCACTTGTTTTACCATCACAGTTGACCTGAATATGGTTGCTGACAACAGTCTACCCATTTTCTGATGGCTGCTTCCAGCAAAACAGTGTAACATTAGAAAGCTAAAATCACCTTAAACTGTTCCCTTGGGCATGAGAACGAATTCACTGTACTCAAAGGTTACCAGATGTCAATCCAACAGGCCACCTTTGGGATGTGGTGGAATGGGAAATTCACATTAAGGATGTTGTAACTGTCATGCCAGTATGAACCAAGATCTCTGAGGAATGTTTTCAGCACCTTGTTGAATCTTTGCCAGAAGGGATTAAGGTCGTTCTGAAGGAAAAAAGGTTCCAACCCAGTACTAACAAGGTGTATCAATTAAAGTGGCTGGTGAATATATACCTGAATCACATCAGTGCGTGTGAAAATGTGTGTTTGTACAACATCATCCTACCTCTCCAGTTGCCAGTGCAACAAAGTTATTCACCGTTAGAGGGACGACCTCTCCAAACAGACCAATGACGATCCGTCCCACCTCATGACCTCCCACCGTTATGTCAAAAAATACCTGGAAAAAGAAAACAGCTGTCATTTAATAAGACATTATACAAGGTACTGCCATCCACTCAACTCAGTAATGGCCATCATTTCACACATGCACTGTAGCCATGTACTTTTCTAGACATGTGATGACCGACTAAGTTTTCATGAGAACAGAGGAGTGAGCGAGTCATCGTCCAGTGTCCTTCCTATTGTACACACTTTCAAGATAATAACCTCTCCTACGATCCCATTTACATTTTTATAGTTATTTTATATTTGTAGAAATCTAGCCAAAT
>VUQR01005035.1:3548-19143 GCA_015108515.1 Hemichromis elongatus
GTGCCCCCCTCCAAGCTGTCTCTCCTCTTAGTCTACTCGATCTCACTTCACTTCATTCATTCTGCCTCTATTTTCCAAGTCCTCCGTTTTCACTCTCTACTTTCATCTCTGACCCCACATCCTCCTCCCCCCCCCATCTCACATTCACTTACCTTCTCTCTCCATTTCGTAATTTCCTGCTTCACTGCCTCTGCAGTCTCTCTCTCTCTCTGTCAGACACACACACCTAGACACATACTCACACACAGAAAAATGCACTCCTTCCCATCATTGCGTTCACCTGAAGTAACACCACATCCTTCTTAATGTGCCAGCAATTTCTAAACTCTTCCTTCCACTTCTCTTTTGTGTGACCCCCACATCACAGACTCACCCAATCTATTATCCACTAAATTATCTTCCTATCACTTCCTTTGCCTCTAATAAAAACATAAGCCAAACACACAGACAAATACAGCAAAGATGATTAAGATATGCCAACAGTACATTTTAATCAAATCCCAATCCAGTCTCCCACAGTAGCGTTACAGGCTGATCTAAAAATTGCAAGCAACCTGCGGTTCATGTGAAGAGATACAGAATAAAAGTTTGAGTTGAGAAACGGATGATTAGCTGAGCGTGCCCTGACCATACTGGGTGGTGTCTATCAAGTGCAGTGAAGCGCTCCCACCAAGCCCACTCTAGGCGGGAGAGGAAGGCAATTTATGTCCGTCAAGAAGCTGGCCTCCACCTAGGGGACAGGATGTGGTGAAAACCGAGAGCCATGGCCTGCATCCTAAACAACTTCATGAGCATTGCACTCAACGTAAGACCCGAATACAGTTCTTCCCGAGAAGGCCCGATTGTTGAATGTCAATGTGCCAGCGGTGATGATTCCTAAAAACTTTCAGGTAAGTTCACTCAGATCGTTGGTGTAAGTGAAGAACATATCTTTCAGTTTTAAAGTTGTTTTTTTTTTTGCGAATCTAAAAATTGGGTAAATAAAACCTCAGATGAGCAACAATATGGGATCTTACGCTTTTTCTTATGGATTTTTTTTTAACAAAAACTAAACCAAACTGCAGAATCAGTGTGCAAAAAACTAAGCACAGCCTTACAAAACCACAGGAATTAAGAGCATAAGTAGCAGCTAGGTGCTGCTAATCAAATGCACTTGCTGGTCTCGAGCTTTCAGGTGTGTGTTAACACAATGCCAAGGTGGGAAGACATCAGCAGTGATCTTAGAGAAGCAAACTGGGAAGGATTTTAAAAACACTTCTAAACACTCTGTATAATAACGACATATGCCAATCTTTTCAGGAGTGGATGTCCTAGCAAATACACCCCAGTGCTCACAGAAACTTCAAATAACCCAAGAGCTACATCTCAGGCTCTGCTTGCCTCAGTTAGCATGTTAAATATTAAAGTTCATAAAAGTACAATTAAAAAAAGACCTTACAGTGGAGTAGACCTGGTTTTAATAATCAAGCCATTAACATAGTAGTATCAGCTTTGTAAATAGCTACGTTTTTACTTAGTGTTTGCTGTTTCCTACAAACAAACACAGCTTTTTCATATTCCTAATGAATAATAGCTTCAGCTGTAGAAAGATTACCACAGTCCTTGACAGCAGTGTCACATTATCACCATCGTAAAGGCTTGGTGTGAAGCAGAGGTGAAAAAAATCAGTGTTCAGGTTGCCAGTGTGTCTGAATTAGCTGTTTTGCTACAAAGAGCACCATCAATAAGAGTTCTTGCTATTGATATTGATAAGTAGCATCAGTTCTTATATAAGATATTGAATATATCCTAATTGTTGACCCTTCCTAGAGAAGGCTGACTATAACAAAGAGCAACCTACTATACAGAGTGGCATAAGGATTCTTACAGCCAAAAACATTCACAATACTTTATCTGTCTGAACTAGACAACTGATGTATGAAACATTATTTTTAAAATGTCAATTTCACTTTGAATTACAGAATAAGCAATTGTGACTATATCCAAGCAGCATTCCCATCAATCAGGCTACTTAAAAAATGTCCTTGCCTGTTAGAATATAAAAATTGATGCCTTAGCCATCCCTCTTGAGGAAAAACAATGACAGCAATATTACGTTTGAGTAGTTGCTGTGATGAAGTAGTCAATAAGAAATCAAATAAAGAAAAAAAAAAAAAAAAAAAGTCAATGCTGGCCTCTGCTGCCTAGGGTACCCTTCAGAGATCTTAGGGGATAGAAGACGATCGATCACTTCATCAATGTACTGTAACTTCAGGAGGAGAATAAAGGCTTTTTTTCTCCCTCTGAAGATGAGAGAAGGGGTTTTGTGGTTTGACACACAAGGTCAGGGATAACAGTTGAATACTGATAGCTATATTAGTCTAGCAATACCCATGTTGACAGATACACATTTTCTTTAAGGTCGTTTCTTTTTCATTCACCTTAAGTGTCATGAAGTGGTAGACTTCCTGACGTACAAAAAAAAGAATAAAAAACCAAAAGGCACACACACACACATACATTAAAAATTGTGCATTTACACTTCGATACAGCTACACCTATATACACACACTTAGCACCCCATCTTCCCCTCCCTTCTCAGGGCCAAACAAGCACTATCATCCTTCAATGTCAGCTCATCGATTGATCTGCTGCTTAAGCCCCTGCCGTGTGTCGGCATTGGTCAGATACAAAGCCACACAGGGCAATTCATCACTGAGCCCCAAACACTTAGTTTTGACAGTATGAGAGGGAGAAAGAGAGGGAGATGCAGACAGAGAGGAGATGAAGCGAGAAGAGAGGAGCAAGAACAAAAGAGCAAAGGGAAAAGGAAGCACCAACTGAGAAAGAGGGATTGATGTGGAAAGAGGTAATGGTCTTTTTTAATCCATCAGGGCTGTCCACAGAAGACCTCTCAATCTGAAAACTGTCTTTGCCTTATGATTAAGTTAGCTGGAACTCTAAAAAAAGACACTTTTGTTCATGGGGGTTAATGAAAGATACTGTATACTGTGCTGAGAGACAGGAGAAGAAGAAGAGTGCATGTCTGACCTTCTGAGGATGGAATTCGGGAAGCATGACGCAGGTGGCGCCCACCCAGAGCGGGCACAGCAGCTTGTTAACGATGCCATGCACGTGGTGGAGAGGCAAGGTGTGGAGGATGACATCATCTCTGGACCACGCCCATTCTGAAACCAGACACTGGACCTGAGGGGTGGGAGGGAGTGGGTTGTCAGGATGTCATATTGTCTTTACAATAAATTACCTCAGTCAGCTTTCACTGTTGCAGACATTTGTTACAACGATCTCCCCTAAGCTGTCTGTTTGGTGCACTTCCAGATGGCAAAATTGATTTTAGTAACTTATTTGAATTCTTCACCATTGTCACAGTATGTTATACGAGAGGAGACAAACAACAGCGAGGTTCAAATGAAAGGTTTCATCCTCAGCATACACACGGCTGTTAGTAATAGGAGCATCAGGATCCCCGGGTTTTAACAAACTTATCTTGATAACTTTTATTGTATTTGTTTTGTTTACAACATGAAAGTTGGGAAAAGTAACTTTTTAAAAAAGGCATTAATAAAAGTAACATAAATGTATGCATCTGTATTACTGTTTTGATTTCCTTTTTTGCTGATGTTGTTTACTTCCTGAACTTTTGGCACCCAGCTAATTTCCACTTGTGCAAGTATGAGGTCTGACAATGTCAAGACATCCCTGTGAACCTGGTTATAGCCAGAAAGCATATTAACACTAAAAATCAGTATAACCTAACCCCACTCCACCCGAGGTGCCTGCTGGTGTAGGAATCTGTATATGCCTCATAAACAGTAATTTCTCCCTCTGTCCTGAGCAGAACACCAAAAAAAGAACAACATTATCTAATGTTTATCGTCGATGCTCTGCTGCTCTTAATTAAGGGTAGCTTAAACATCAGTGCAGAAGTCCAACATATACAGTCTACAAGTTCTTTGATACTGACACAATTTTATCATTTTTGTCTATGCACATCATCAGAGATGACCGAAGTGAGACCGAAGTGCAGATTTACATCTTTAAATGAAGGGAATTAATGTAATGCAGTCCCTGCCAGTGACTCAAATGTAAGTGGACAAACAAACATAACACATGTGTTGAGCTTTATTAATATCAAGTTCTGAAAAAAAGTATCTAGTTTATTAGTCTATTAATTTTAGCTAACTATAAAAACCACTGTAATGTTACACTTTCTTAATTCCCTTGTTAGTTTGATTTCAATTCAATTTAATAAAACTTTACTGATCCTGAAGTTTGGCCCTGAAGGAAGTTGTGTAATTTGCTCAAAACATTTTGTTTGAACGAATCTTTTTCTTTTATGATGCTTCAACGCTAACAGTCTAAAGATTCCCTACAGTCACTCTCATAATGAAAAAAAAAACAGAAAGTAATACAACTAAGAACCTGCTTAGCATTAGATAGAAATGGCCATAGTCATGTAAACGATACACACACATATTTTTTAAACTATGCCACAGGTAAAAACAAAAAACCCTACAGTATTACTACATTTTGTTAAAATGTTTCAAGGTCTAAACTTTGTGAAACCACCAACAGGACTATTTTTTGATGTTACCATTAAAAACATCTAACTTCATATTCAGCTCATCTATTATCGGTTATATTGACACAAATCTCAGTGAGAACATCACAAAACTAACACACGCAGATCTATAAACTGTATCTATGAATCTATAAATTAAAGAACTGTTTAGACGCCCCCAGGAGACATATTCCCCGATTAGCATCATCCTCTTTTTTTCTCCCATTGTGCTTCCTGAATAATTGCTAATTTATGCCATTAAAGATCTCCTGAAGTTTTTCTGTGCAATTTTAAGTGGAACTGACCTACATGCCTGGCAGTGTGGAAAATTGAATCACTCTAAAAGGAGGCAGAACTTCGCTTGAATCTGGTGGGTCTGGAAAACTGAGTGAGTGAATGATTAAGTGAGTCTGTCTGTTTTTTTGTTTTTTGTCATTTTTATTTTTTGAGAGCTAACGTCAGTTTTTTTTTTTTTTTAAATGCCTGCAGTGAATGTAACTATTATGCTGTTATTGTGCATAATGGTATTTAAAGATATGAGCATCATGAACAGTGTGAAAGTACTAAATGTCATCTCCACACTGGTCGTAAGTGGCTGCTGGCTTGCGTTATGATTTTAAATACAGACTCTTTGAATCAGTAAATTAACTCTGACATTCGTGTACATGTGCATCACCAACACGCATGTAGGACACTAAATCTACTTGCCTGTACAACATAACGCAAACAGAACTTTACCTTCAAATCTTCCCACTTGCAAAGGAACTTTTGTTTTCTATGAAGTCACATTCAAAAACATCAAAAGATTTAAACAGATGCACTTATGCAGTTTAATGCCAAACAAAATTAATTGTCAGGCCTTCCATTAAATAGATTTTTCCCCACTAAATTAAGCTTAATTAGTGTTTTCTTTGTTTAAAATGACTCATTTTCAGTTTTATATATAAAACTGACCGACTAAAGAAAAAAAATGTAAAACAAAATCCAGTGAAAACCTTTAATTGTAATCGTAAAAAAAAAAGAAAAAAAGTCATCTTTCCGAGAAACAATTATGAAACTTAAGATAGAACTTGAAATTTCATATTCTTAATTAACTACTGTTATTAGGGACTTATACATTAGAAGAACACAAATAAAGTCATCTAAACATTTAATAAATAACTGATATAAACTGATTTTAGTTGTACATTAACATAGTTTGCAGCAAACCATGAATGCACTGTTAAAAGGTCTAATTTAAGAGATCCAGGGCCCATAACACTATGACAAAAAATAGCCACAGTTTAATTTACTTTGACTCCAGTATAATTATTAAGACATAATTTACCATAGCTTGGACGCTGCTGTGTGTATGCAGAACCCCTTTGGGTCGCCCTGTTGTTCCACTGGTGTAGATGATCATAGCTGGTCGACCATCCCAGTCTGTGATGGCCGTCTCCTTCTCTTGTGCGTCTTCCTCACATAAAGCATCCAGGTCAGAAGTAGGGGGCAGCTTCAGACACGGCAGCCCGAGCTTCTGTGCCAGAGGTTCGAGAGTTTCAATGTAGGGGTCCGCTGCCAGTAGCAGCGAAGTCTGGGAATCAGAAATGATGTACTCCAGTTCTGCCGGTGGGTGTTTTCGGTAGAGTGGCACCGCTGTCCCACCGCTCATCCAAGTGGCCCACTGTGCTACTGTATAGGAGGCGTCGTTGCCACACAGGAAGGAGACGCATTTTCCTTCCAGACCTCCAAAGTCTGAGCTCAGAGCCGTACCAATTCTATTTGCCAGACCTAAACTGCGGCAGTACAGCTGCTTGTAGCTGTGGCTGCCACTGCTGTCTACGACTGCAAGCTTTTCTCCATAAGCTGGAGCTCTGGCAAACACCGGCTTCTGGTTTAGCCTTGATGAAGGTGCTGTAGTCCATCTATGAGCTCTTCTCAGACCTGCCTGTCTCAAAATCCATTGCCCTGGCTCTAATAGACAATAAGTTTTGGAAAATGCAGGTTTCCAGTAAGGCAAGGTCCACTTTAAATAGTGGCATGCAGTGGTTACACATCCTGGTAGCATGTTTGACTTTTAGTTGTTTATACTCTCCACAGTTGGAAGCTCACTATGGCTCGATCATCAGTATCCTACATCTGCTTATATTGAATATCTGTGGGTTAAAATGAAAAACATTTGAGCTTAGTTTGATGAAGCAGCAAACAAAGTCACAAAACGCCAAATCTGTATGATTTACTTTGATCAACAGGGATTCTTTCTGTGGCAATTAACCACCAGTTTTGGGTTTTTGTAGATCTGCTGGTTGATGGTTACGAATACAAAACAATCTTTTGATGAAGTCAGTTTGATCAAATAAATAACTGTTTAATTGAGCAACACAGGAGATGATCTGGTTCCACCAGTGTTTGAACTTTTCATATATTGTTTCCAAAATAATTACAGGAATCACTCAGAGATATGGAGGCTGAATTTCATCAGTACCACTGAGCCCTGTTTCACTCAGAGGACAACTGGGATAGAGGAAGAAAGGGGGTGAGGCCATGTGGCATCACTCAACAAACACACAGGGCAATGGTGGCGTGTTGTAGTTAGACTTGTCTTTCTTTTTCTTTCTTTTTTTTAAAATCAATGCAGACAGTGCTCTCTGCAATATCTGTGTTGCAAAATTTAAAGCTAGCCATGGCAACACATCCACTGTTAGGAAACATCTGGTCAAACACTAAATATATCTAAAAGCTGCACCATAATTGATAGCCTGAATGCCACATTCACAGAAGGACTTGCACAGAACTTTAGTACATCTGTCACCAGCGTATAAGAAGTTGAACCCGTGAATGATGATAATGAAATTTTTAGTGAGACATCGACATTTTCTTCAGATCATTAATTAGGCAGCTGGATTGGTTGTTGTTAGAGAAACGGGGCTTTTTTCACTGTGTTGGCTGACATTTTAACTTGGCATTTTTACGCTAGCTGCACTGATATTTCTTATCAGCCTGGTATTTACAGTAAATGAGTGCTTTTTGTTAGATAGTATGTCCGAATCTTACTACCTAAGCTTAAAGAATACAATTTAATATTGTAGCGTGCAAGAACTGTGACAGTGACATCTGCCTGAGACACTATCAGAGAGTGACAAATGGTGTTGGTTTGATGTGTAAAATGTTGTAAATAAATAACAAAATGCTTTAACTGAGAAGTTTTGACCTGTCTTGTTAGAGAATCTTTTTAATTTATTATTTTAAAATAAGTAGAGTACTGAAAAACATGCTGTAAACCTGTGCCAGTTCAAACATGAAAGATAAACAACCCAAACAGAGGCTGGACAATTTCAGATACCTGAGGCTAGTAAAACAACCACTGTTATTAAAAAGCTCTAAATGACTTTTGTCCTGAGGCCTTTAATCCTCGGAGACTTGTACTGGGACACCACTGAGAGCTTTCTGACAGGTTGCTGCAGCACATGGTAGAGCAGTACCAGTATAAGGTCAAAGAGAGGGTGGTGGCAATACAAAGAATATAACTCCTAAAGGAACCATCTCATTCACACAGCAGTCTGACACAAACACACAGTGAACACTAACTTTTGTACTGTATAGTTAATGGTTTATGAGTCATTCTATGTCAGCTGACCAAATACGTTAACTGAATATACACTCTGAGATCATGAATGCTGCCCGAATATATGAATTAAACTAACTTTAAAATAAACATATGGATTTTTCAAAAAATTATTTTTTGGAAGGCGGTAGAAGGCCACTACAAGTTTTAGATAATTTACAATAATTGTAATTATAATATTTACATTTTAGCACAATAAATTTGATTTTGATCAAAGAACTTGCAGATACTGGTAAATCAACCATTGCAGAAACATTACAAAATAAAATATTTTAGTATTTATAAATGCTGTTAACTCAATTAAAGGGTTATGCTTATAACCCTTTTAAAGTGTATTAAGTACTGCATCTTTAAGATATTTTGATTTGAATAGTTTCATAGTACAGAGTACACCTCATATACGGAAATCAGTGTTCCCACTTTCACCCACGTCGGTGTTTTATACTGAACTTCGCTTCAGATTTGAAATCCCTATTCAGGAACCGTAGCGGACATTTGACCCAATATTTAGTTCTCCGGATATAACTATTTGAAAATGGCTCCACAGAAACCGCTGCTCAGAAAAAGCTTGAAAATGCCCATGACTTCACCAGAAATGTATTTTATTTTTATTTTTTTTCAGGCTCGGGATTTTTATAAAAGTCGGTCAATTAAAACGGCATAAGATTTCCCTATTACTGTAGTTACTTTACAATTTTTGCGCTATTATTTTAAAACATCATTTTAGTCAACGATTGACAACATCTTGACTCTTTAACAGCATTAATATCTTTCAGTCACTTGTCGATTTAGACAGCTTTAAACAGCAACACCGTGAAGGTACAAGAGGACTGACGACGATGAGGATGACCATCGACAGAAATGACCTCTTCATCTTAACGCCACAGTGTAAAGTCCAAGTGACGCTGACCGTCTGTCTTTCACTTTATTTCGCGAGGACAGCTGACCGGACATCAGCCACAACATGGACAGTACACCTCCGCGTTTGACGGCTACAAACACAGCAATATCTCCAAAAATAACACCCTGTTTCACTGTCTTCGCCTTTCTCTATTAACTATTTCACTTTCACCTTACCTACAATAACAGTCGGCATTTCTTGGAGTGAAGGACAGTGCCACGGCATTAAGCGTCCGGTTTGAAACAATAGGGGTTTAAACAGTTCCCGTCTCGAATGTATACAGCGCAAAGCAAGTCTCTGTGGGGTGGTTGACACTTTAAATGTGCAGCTTTAATAACTCTTGAACAATGTTTGAAATGATTTTAATGATCTTACTTTATTAGTCTACCAAATAAAAATTGACAAAATAAAATGATAATCAAACATTCAAAGCATGGCTGGATATAGCAACTGAAAACCTATGATCTTGTCTCTGCCTATAACTTTACTGCTGCTTTAAAACTCAATTAATTTTCCCATTTTGATGATTAAACGGGCAACACAATAATAAGAAATTAGTTAAATATCGGGCCAACAAACAGCTAGTTTCAGATAATTAAATCCTTAATTATAAACAAACTAGCATGAGCTGTGTTTTTCTGTTGGCAGTTGTTGGTATAACCTCCACCCACTCCTCTGAGGACCTGCAGATCCAGTGGAGAAGCTGCTCACCAGAGAGGAGGACACGGGAGGGGAGAGCGGGACGTATACGCAGCCGCTCCACACAGTGCTGTGTTTTAGATCACATGCCAGTCCCACCACGCAGTGTGCCAACTAGCTTGGCTGGCTTCATCATCACAGTGCAAGTGGGCACATTCAGCCGCCAGCTGGCAGTCGCGGGCCTCAGATAAGAGAATGGTACAGACATGGCACACGTTCAAAAAGTTTTCACTTCCCTCCCCAAACCCCCTACACTGCAAACGAGGATGGCATGTTCCTAAAAACTGGAGCCTTTGTTTCTCAGTGCTCCCCTCCACTCTCAGGAATAGTGGCAAAGACCACTCGTTCCCATTCGCGGGGAAATCGCTATTGAAGGAAATGCTATGCTACCCCAGCAACTATTTAATTTCCAGAGAATCCTTTTTTTTTAGGGAATTTGGAGTCTTCGGTGTTTTTCTGATGCAGATGGTGCTGCCAGATTTTTGAAGGATTCAACTCAAAAATGGCCGAATGTCGTCTCTGATGTAACGAAATAAGGCGCAGAAGACCCGTGTTTTTGGATTTGTTTTCTGGAAGTTGGCCATGTCTTCGACGTGCGTTATGTGGGGACGGGAATCTGAGCCAGAGATTTATTTACAGCTACTTGTGACATGCAGGTATGGATGAACAGGGGAGGATAATAAAGACATGCTTGTAATGTAAGGACGAGACATGGCTATCGTAAGGAGTTACGGTTTTGGTTATATTGCGAAAAACAAGGGTAGATGCAGTATATAGTAAGCAGAAGCTGGCATTCTGCTGCGGTGGCCTCCTGCCAGCGCACCATTCAGAAAAGACCACCTGAAAGGATCTCGCCACTGATGGGCAGGATGGCCGCAAGCAGGCGCCAACTCTCATCTTGGCAAGGGACGGCATCAGAGGAAAAGAGAAAAGAGGGGACCCCCCACAGATCTGTGAGAGTGGCTGAGATGGTAACACAAACCATGGGGAGTACCCAAGCATGTGTCAGGTTGGCATCAATGTGAGAATGTCTTGGCAAGCGTGCCGTTCTCTCCCCTCCCACCCCAGCTCACACACAAACACACTGTTGCCCTGCTTGGAACACATGGTACATCAGCAGCGGCATCTGGCCACGCTGACTCCTGGCAGCTGCGCTTCGTCTTCGCCAGTTGGGAGTCTTGGCACTGCCACTTCATCAACTACCTGTGGCTCCTCCTGGGTAAAAAAGGCGAGCGATGAATTATTCCGAGGCTGCAGCTGCAAACTTGACTTTTATCCAGGAGCCTGGATGTAAACATATGACTGCCTCATGGAGCACATGCCACCCACATACTAGTGCACGGTTGACGATGTTGCTTGTGTCCTGCGCAAAGGGACTTGGGTGTCCTTGCGTGATTGTGCGGTTCACTTTAAGGGAAAGTTAAAGGCTGGACAGCAGTAAATGCACCTGGAAGCCTTTGCTTGACAAAAACAGATTTGAAAGCTTCAAAATAACAAAAAGCAAATTGAGAAAAAGACACATTCAAGAGGCAGCGACACAGTTTTCTGAAGGACATTGGAATTTGAGCTTAGTGATCTTCATACAGCGGCATCAGCATGCCTTATTGTGTTGGGAAATAGCATTGAATAGGCAAATCAAAAGCCAAGGATTACTCTGCAGGAATCTCACTACCATTTTGATAATGAACAAATGGACCTTTCAACTCCACAATTACCACCTTAGATTCCAGCTCTAATCGAGGTTTTGACAACTGAGGGCATTTATCTGAGGGTTTTTGAATTCATTTCAGCTGTGACATCATGGATTGATGGCAAAGATTAGCAAGATTACCTCCAAATGGAAGAAGAATTTTCAATAAAATCTTTAAGAGATGTGATCATAAAGCTGATAGATAGTATTCCCTGATGTTAATTTGTTTAAAGCTCTGTATTTTTTTAAACTCTTGTCACAAATCATATCGTCTGCTGGCCTAGATGATTCTGTTTCATAGCTAAGGTGCATTTAATGCCAGCTCTCCTCCATCATTCCAGAAATGTTTGGGAGGGTTTCCTGAACTCTCAATTGATTTTTCTTGCGCTGAACACCTCGTGGCTAAAACCCAAATGTTTCAGTTTATCCCAAATGTCAGCTCTTCTTCCATTCAAGGCTGTTAGTAGTGATCCAAAAAAAAGAAGAAGAACAGTGTGTCTGCAACGAGCCTTGTTGAGTTTTAATGACAGTATGGGCACGCAGTCAAGTTATTGATCACATATTTTTTGTTTATGTTTATACATTAGGTATAGTCAAGGCAGGCAGAGGAGGGAAGAGGCATTAAGACGGCAAAAGGCCAAATGAAACAAGGATTTCTTGCTATCTCGCTTTCTGCAGAGTTCATGCTCTCCTCTCGGCTACTCAAGAACTGCCTGACCCAATTTGAATTCGAAACTTGTTGTGTTAGTATTTTTTCATCCTTGTTTCGAGAGCAACGTTGTTGGCAAGCTGTTAAAATCTGTCAAAAGTTGAATAAATCACTCACTTAAACACATATAAACACACACGCACACACATTCTCACTTTTTTTTTCTTCTGTGGGTGTTAGTCATCTGACAGTGACCCAGTGGGAGTTTTTTTTCTCCATCTGTGTCAGTCTGACCCATTTTTGCCCTTGGCCACATCCAACTGTTCCATGTCCCAAACATATGTGTGGTGGCAGGGGGATAAGCGAACCATCGCCGCGCGGGACCTGCAGACACATACTGCAGATATGACACTGGACCCTGCTCTCCTGTCTGTCTGCTTCTCCTAGCATATGTCATCACGGCTTCTCCTGCTTCTTTTCCTCCTCTGAGTCATACGTGTTTCATCAGATTTGATTACCTGATGACGTGAAATTAATTTGTGCGTGCTTTTTGTCAATACTGGCCTCAGTTTGTCATCCCGAGTCTGCATCTATCTCATTAACTCATTTTTATTGAAAGTGCACCTTTTATATTACTTTTGTTTCTGCTGGCTAGCTCTGGAGTGGGTCCTTGACTTGGTGGACTGACTTCCTTATCTATTCAGATTATAACACTACACATTTAAGGGCAACATTGCCCAAATAGAAGAGGGATTGTTTTTTTCGTTCAAGTTGTCCATGTTGGCAGATGAGATGGTTTCATTGCACAGAGCCAGGACTCACTGGGGACTAAGGGGTGTGAGGCACATATGGGCAAACAGGCTGCTGATGAGCTGCTTATATGAGCCTCTCATCATGGCCTTAGAGAATGATATCTCCACCAGAGGATTTAAAGTGGCTGTGTGCGGTGGATGTGCATTGTGTGGTTTGGCACCACGACTTGGATTCATGCCGCTTAGAGAGCAGATATGTTTGTCTGCATAGACATTCTTACTCAAAATATCGAGCTCCATCGGGGGCAAACACGTAGAACAGAAAAGGGAACATAAAAATGGCCGAAACTGGAATTTACACGTTCTCCGAATAACCGAGGGAGACGGTGCGGTCAAATGGACAGAATAAAGTTGATTTAACTGTAGTCTTAAGCTTACTCACCCTCTAAATAAATTCTAACTTCCTGACCTACTGGCTGTAATAGGCTTTAGACTGCTCCAGAATTTTTTGATAGCTTTCCACTAATGCCTTATTGATTCTCTCCTTTCCCTTTTAACTCCCTCATATGGAAATGGAAACTATTCTGCTGGACAGACAATCAGGGCCTCGATCCGGCTTTCTCATTCACCTCACTCCCTCTGTCCTACATGGTCAACATTAGGCTGCCTGCGAACATTCAAAGTGTTAAATCTTCTCATTCAAACAAGCGTAGCATACTGTTGCGCTGCATTACAACCAGATGTAAACTGAAATAACTTGCTCTTCAGTCACCTTTTTATTTAAAACCACGCTGATAAGGGAACGTGGATAAAATTAAAGTTCACACCACGAGGCGGCTGTTCGTATTTGCTATGTTGATATCTGTGTGGCTTAAGTGATTGTGCAAGAGAAAGAGTTCCAATAAACGCTTTCCAATTGAGTTTCCCTTCAATTTATTTTTCTACTTGGCAGCCATCTGTCTTGCTCCATCTCCTACAAACATGCCCATAGCACAGCATAAGCAGCTACACACACCCTCACTTGCCCTACACACATAACATAGACACAGGGAGAAATGCACAAATGGAGGCTGCCAGGATGCTTGGGTGGTGTGTTGTTCTCTGGGAGACAGTGCCATATGCTGTCTAGCCTCCCAGGGAGGGCAGAGCCTGCCGCTGTACTGTGTCCCGACTCTAAGGGAAACCCACTGCAGTGCAACGCCTCACCTACTGGTCCTTAACCTCAGCCCATTTATGTGCATTCAATAGATTTTTCAACTTAAAGTCTACACAGAGGCCACAAATCCGAGACACTGAGTCAGAGTTTATCTTGATGGCTAAATTAGTTTTCTTTATTTAAACTAAAATAAATGTAAAGATTTTTATTTTGTTTTTAATTTTACCAATTTAACTCATTTATTTAAAAAAAGAAATGCAATCTTTTACGAAATATAATGTTCCTTTTATTTATTTTATTGTGTTTTATTGTATAATTTTATTGGCTGTCATGGCACCTAATGTTCTTATTTATTTTACTCTTTTTGTGGTCAGTGCTCTGTTACTGTCTGTGAAAATTGCACCTACTTCTGTTAAAATCTTTGTGAGACACTCACACTACACATACAGAAGAAAGAGATCCATGCAGGGCAGCCTCATTAGCTTTTGTTGAAGTCTGTTTCTGATACTTTAGTTACTTACTTTACTTACTTGTCTTTAATTTTTTTGTTTGTTTTTTACACTTACAAAAACAAAACAAAGCAGGGTAAAAATGAACAAAACTGTAAGATGAGCTTCTGGACTCTTGTACTAAAGTGCCAAGTTTAAAGCCCTCCAAAAATCTAATTTCACCTGTACTTTTATTCTTACAATTTTACAATAAAAAAGGAGTATGTAGTGGTCAAACACACAATACGTGTGTTTCTGTCTTGCTGGATGATAAAAAGGGCTACCAGCAGCACAGTCTGAACACTTCTAGGGATAAAAAGCTGCTGAGATGGAGTCTAGACAATGACTAACCTTGAAGTGAGAGCACCTGTCAATGCCTCTGCACATCTGCAGATGAGAAGTCTTGAAAATTCATTATAGCTTGAGAGAGTAAAAAAAACCAAAAAACGCTTTTGTTCAGTTGTGACACTCTTAAAACCAATGGATTTGTGCTTTCTCCTCTTTCTGAGTGAATGTGAGACAGATGCAATGCAGACGGTAAAAATCACAGAGTGCAGCGTGGTGGAAAGAGTGTTTGGATACCTTTGGTCAGAAGTGGCGGTGGGTGTGTTTGCTGAAAGGGGATGAAGGAAAGAGTGGGTGTAAGAGTGCGTTTGTGCGATGACTTGAGGGGTAGGGGACGCGTGTTCAGAATTTATCTTATCTGTGTGTTCATTACTACTTTGCATTTCAGGCAGAGAGCTTGGGTGCTCCACTAAATCGCAGGAAGGATTGTTAGACACGCGTGTTATTAATTTTTTCAGGGTCCCTGTGGCGTCTGTATGAATCTTAATGCTGCTGACTGGGCTGCAGCTCTATCGACTTTCTTTAAAATATGAAGAAGCTTTGCTGGAAGCGCCTGGGGTCATTAGCTGAAGAGTAGGCGCAAATCCTTCACCGAGCCTGCTTCGGCTTCGCCATGTTAAATGTGCTCTTAAAATATTCATAATCATACCCTTGCCTGCACTCACACACACACACACACACACACACACACACATACACACACACACAGTCAAAACCACTTTGTTAGGTAAACCTTGCGAGTATTGAGTT
>VUQR01005035.1:22246-33150 GCA_015108515.1 Hemichromis elongatus
ATGATAGGCACAAAGCCACTGAGAACAATACTGCAGAAATAATAGGGGAAGGAAAGTGTATGTGTGTTTGTGTGTGTGCATCTCGAAAGAGACAAAAATCAGGGGAATCATAGGTCTATAAGTTAGAAACATTTTGTTATTCAGCAAACTTTTTTTTTCAGTCATGACTGAAGCTACTGCTTGAATGAATACTAATATAAAAATGAAATCATGTGTTTTTAAGATACATAGTTCCACACCTAATTTCCTTACATTTTGTTAGGAAAATCAGAAATAAACACAACAGTTCACTGAAACATGTAAAAACATGGAACGCAGAATATGAGGCAAGAAACAAGCTTAAAGGTCAATATCTGGTATGGTATCTTTTTGATACCTTTATTCTTCAACACAGCCTGAACTCTCTTCATCACTTGTTTAAGCAGTCTTCAGGAGCAGTTCTCCAGGCTTCTTGAAGGACATTCAAAGCTCTCCTTTGGATGTTGGCTTCCTTTTGTCCTGTTCTCTGTCAAGATGATGTCACACTGCTTCAATAATGTTGAGGTCCGGACTCCAGGGAAGCCAATCTAGTGCTTCTTGACAGCCACCCTTCCACTGAGACCATTTCAGATGAGACTTCAGTGAACAGTAGATAGATCAACTGAAGGACGAGATTCATCTTTCAAGTCTTTTGTCAGGTCTTTGCTGGATTCTTTCTTTTTCGTAAGCAAATGACTTTCAAATGCTCTTCATTAGTTTTTAGGCCTGCCACTTCGTTTTTTTGTCCTCCACTTCTCCAGTTTCCTCACATTTTTAAGTACACATTGCATAGTATGCTCGGATGTGCCAGATTTTTTGGCTAATAACGCTTTGAGAATCACCTTGTTTTGGTGAAAATGCAATTTCATGGACGTCAAACTTCACCATTTGCGGCTTTTTTGTAGATTCAACTAAAAAAGGGCAAACAATTAATTTTTTGTACAGGCTTCAAGTAACAAAGTGCAAAAATATACAATTTAAAGTTGTTTCTCAGTAAAGAACACAACAGTGTGCAGCAGTTGTGTCATGTGTAAACACGACACCTGTTAATCCCTTCAGTTAGGGGCCTTTGTCATGCTCGAATGATTCATAGGCCATTGTTAAGTTCCTTAATAATTAAACAAATTTAAAAAATGTTTCTCCGAAAATGGTCTGAATGGTCTGAACTGAAAATGAGTGGAAAAGCAGCCAACTATTGCTCAAGGCAACCTTAAAAATTTACAAGAAAATCTGGCTATTGAAGGAAAATGTGAAGAAATGAGGCATGACTCAAGACTTTTTCACGGCACTTTATAGAAGAGTGCATAAAGCCTCTTTTTTAGTTGTTACCTTTATAAAGTGGTTTGATACAAAATGACAGCTACTCACTAGTGGCTGATGTGCATTATTTAGATGTGGCAGCATGTGGATGAAATACACCATTACAATGCTGCTTACACTCAAAATCATTAATATTTAACAACTTGAAAGGAACTGGTCTTTTACATGAGTCATTATAATACATTAGTTAAATTTACAGCTAATGCTTCCTCAAATTTCCTCAAATAAAGTTTGAAAGCAAGAGTTTTTAATGGACTGTTTGTACATTGTGGTGCTGCCACTTTTTCTTAAGTAGACTGGGATGTGAATGTTTTTTCCCACCACTTTACAGATGATAAGCATTTATGGCTAATATATTATGAATTTGCTGTAGATTTGTGGTTTGCATGTAACCCATTAAAGTCTACCGATGGTGTAAGTTGTACACAATCAAAAGTTTCTTCATAAACTGTTTGGTTAGGGTCATTGTGGAACATCCAGGGAATAAAAATATCTGGCATTTCAATGAAATTAACAATAAAAGAGAATATAAATAAATGATGTAGCTGTCCTTATTTTCTTTTTTTGCGCCACTTCTTTGGGCATTTTGACCACTGCTGTAGCAAACATTAGATACAGGGAACGTGTAGCTAATATTACACAACATTAACGAAACTCACACAAGAGGAAAATGTGTTAAAAGATTTCTTATAGTGGAATAACATTTAAACTTTCTCTAAGGAAAGGCTTAATCATGGTCTTACTCACGATCTCCCCCCTTTCCAGTGGTACATATTGATCTGTGTGTAGCTTAATGTTGGTCTTTATGGCTACACTGCGGTCAGACAAGCCAGTAGGAAAACTACTTACTCCTGCCCACTGTTATAACTGAATCAATCCATTAGGTGAATATTGAAACTGTGGTCACTCTCCACAATGTGTAGTGATTATATATGGCTGCAAATTGAATTATTCAATATGGGATTCAGTTATGAGCAGCATGTAAAAAAAACAGATACAGATGAATGTTTTCCTCAGGCCGCGGCGCATTACATCTATACATAAAATTGAAAATGGGAACCATGACATTAGGCCATGAGGCGTAATTACAGGCCGTTAAAGAACAGTAGGGCATGAAAATAACTGTGCGTGTGTGTGCTTAACGGACTGAGAAGTGTGTGTGTGCTTCTCTGGGAAAGTGACTGCTGTTTGGCTTGGCCCCCTGTCCCCTCTTCCAAAGGACTGTGAAATCAGAAATTAAACGCTTCGCCATCGTGAAGCAATTCAGCCTGATACATCTTCCTCTCTTGTAATTGTTTGTTTATTGGACCTTGTTCAAAAGCAATATTGTGAAGGTCTCTGCAAACTCTAGGGGGGCAGCTTGTATACTGGAGGGAGGTCACGCCATGTCAATTAGCAAGCCAGCCTGGGCATTAACAAAGAAAGTAATACAAAATACAAAAAAGAGGCACCCCGCACCCGTGATTTTTAAAAGTTATTCAAACATATTTAAACATCTATCAATTCCAACATTTTCCTCATAAAGCCGCTGTGGCAGGGGCAGGAAGGGATGACCTGACCAGCAATAACAAGCATCTGAGGTGGTGGCAGCATAGTCCACATTGATATTAAATGACTACACAGGTCATGACCGACGTGACCTCTTAACCTTCAGTGGTCTATTGTATACTTTCATTCCAGTGCATTTGCTCTTCTTTGCTCTTTCTTTGTTCCAAATATTGAACAATATGGGGAGGGGATGGAGAACCATGGCCAGGCATAACATTTCTTTTTAATGAGATGACAAGGAGAAGAGATATTAAGGACCCGAGCAAGAAGATACAGCAATTTAATGATTCCATGAAAGAAAGAAAGGGGCTGTTGAGGTCAGAAACAGCAGGACTGCGAAACAGACAGTTGTTACTCAGCACAGGAAAATTCTTCTCATCTACTGAGAACCTAATGAGTTAAAACACTGAAATAGATGTCACAAATTAAGTTATGATTTGTTACTGTGACTGTAACAAAATGAATAGATATAAATGTTTCTGCTTTGACCGTATTATACAAATAACATATTTAAAATGTGCTTACTGATTTTTTTTACCTTGAATATGAATTCAGCTTTCCTATTTACACAACCTTACAGTGTCTGGCTGTAAAATCCTGCAATGCGTGAATTTAGAAAACAACAAACAACACGTTTTAATTTACTACCCTGTTTTATTGCTGATATATTAGCATGTAAGACATGTAAGATTATTTTATAAGATTTAAAGGCATGGAAATGTATAATCTGCACTAATATTTTGTGCAGTAAAAGTATTTTTAGGACTCTTAGAAATTCACATCATTTTTTTCAAACCAAGTTCGATTTTTTACTATGAATATACCCATCTGACCGAGCATACAGGTGCATTTGGCTACAAGTATGCTGTGTCTCGAAGGGTACTGAGTATACAGTGATAGTAAAATACTACTATTTTACCTCAAGCACACAGCTACGTGCTGCTGGTCACATGTGAGATGTGGGCTTACTCCGCAACAACAACACAAGTTCAAACTGTTCCACTGACATCCCGACATACGTGATAAAGCTTCAACTCCTAGATCGATTCATGAAATTCTCCCTGCTGCTGAGTTCGCTTGAGAATTGGATGAATGCAGAATCTCTGTTTCGTATTCTTCTTGTTCAGAAAAAGTCAGGAAAACGTTATCGCGGCTTAATGTTTCTTAAGCTTTTTTTTTCACAATGCATTTTTTGAGGATACTGCATTCAGTGTGCATATAAATTACACAAGATGTTTAGATCTGAAAGATTTTTTTTCGCAGATCTCTGTGTTTAATTAGTTAATGTATAAAATTACTCAGAATTAAAGCTGTCAAACATATTGTCATGGTCCCCGTGCCTCACCGGTTGATCTTGTATTAGGCCACATGTGTTTGTTGTTTTTCTGTCTTCTGCCGGGGCGGTGCTAATTGCGGGCTCCCGCCCCTGGCCCACGCCTCCACAATCCTGTCACCTGTGCTCACCCGCACCTGATGCTGATCTGGCGCTGATCTGAGGGCTCTATTTAAGCCAACAGCAAGAGTTACTCGTCGCTGGATCGTTGCACAGCATCAGTCAGTTTGCAAGTCAGAAAATCTAGTTATTTGTGTGATCTCTGTTCGTTTGTGTTTGACCCCGTTTCCCTGTCTACAGATTCCCCCCCCCCCGGACCCTGCCTTGCCCTGAGAACCTCTGAGCGTGTGTCGAGTGAGTGTGGAGTGACGAGATTGGACTGTGTGGAACCCTGCTGGAGCGTGAACTTTTCCCCCTCTCCCTCACGGACCCTGGAGCCCTGGATCTCTGTTATTCCCCCCTGCACGTTGTACATATTTGCACTTGGTGAACACTTTGTAAATAAACCGCTGCCTTTCCGCAAAAGGATCCCTGGTCTGCGCCTGAGTCCGTTCACAGACCGTGACAGTATTTACTTGCTTACATCCAGCTCTGCTAGGAACACATGTTGCCTTGTCATAAGGGAAGTTAAAGAGTGCCCTCTGGTGGACAAATTACACAATGGCTACACTCGCAGCATGGTTGAAGGGTGTTTCTCCCTTCCTTTGTTAAAGGAAATAAAGGATGCCATTATATATCATGTTTAATACTGGCCCATTAATAAATCGGTCAGGCTCTACTTTATTTTAGTCCAAATTTTGTCAATGCTGCATTTATTTTCTGTGGGTACTTATAGAATGAATATACCTCTTGTGTTTTGTTTATTTATTATGTTTAAAAAGGCACTCACTACATTTAATGTGACAAAAATAAACTGTACACAACAAACAGCCGCTCAGTGTGTCACAGGTTAGGGTCATGGAAAGGTTAATGCTATCAGATAAGCAGGCTACTGGAACAATCAATGTGTGTTTGTGTTTGTGTGTGTGCATGTGTGTGTAATGTTCACCTTGAGGAATGCATGCAAAGTACAACAGTGGTACATTTAATCCTGTAAATTTTAAAGCTGTTTTTGAGTGTCAGTAAATGCAAAATGCAAATCAAGTGAAAAAAGACTAAACTTGTAAGAAATGCCCCCACCCCCATCCACATATAGCAGTGTCAAGATGCTTTGTGAGTTGTGTTGTTAAAAAAGCAATACAAAAAAAGAAACATGTAAAACATATAATTTACAGTTCAATGAAAAATACAACTTGGGTGAATAAAAAAAGAAGTAAACATAGATGTAAACATGCTTGGTGAATACAAATTAACAGCATCACATTCATCAATTAAAATCCACCCAAACACTGTCAACGTGTTTGTGATCATTTGAATGTCATAAAAATTGTAGTTGGGTTTTACATTACCGACAGTCTGTGTTTGTGTATGTTTGTCTGTGTTGACTCGCAATTGAGAAAATGGCAACAATCATTACCGAGACACTTTTTTAATTTTTGTTGCGAAAGGTGTAGTAATGAAAGAAGTCTATTTCGCTCATTACGATCGCTGCAAATTCAAGCTTTCCAGTTTGTTTATGTCAGCAAAGAACGGTTATGGTTGGTACCATGCACTGCAGATTGTTTTCAAGCTCTTAACATATTGTAGTTTTTAGCATCAGGCTACATTTTCAAAGCCAAACATAATGTAGCAATAGTTCTACAATACTGCCTGTTGATCCAGCAAAAACACAACCTACTCTCCTCTGTTCGATACATATTAAAGTCACTTTGTAGCATGCTGCTGGGCTAAAAATAGATCCCTAGAGTATGAGAAGATGACAACATATAGATCAATAATATTACTGAATATGAATAGCACGAATCAAGCGGTCCTGCCCACATTGTTAAAAAAATAAGATTCAGCATGATGAGATGGAAGAAGAGCCTTGAGGGCTAAAAAAACAAACAAACAACAGAGCTGTTCAAGACTGCTCCTGTAGAAATTAAAGTTCTTAAGTAGCCTATTTTACAGCAACATCTCAATGAGGTATTTCTACTACACCCTTTTCTGCACCTTTAGTTTTATTCATTTTTGGCAACACATTTTCTTCCCATAGCTATGGCATGATGACTGACTTCTTGGGAGCAGTTCCAATCTAAGCATAGGAAACAGAAAGGCACATTTCTTGACATCTCAAAGGACTGTGCACTCTCTCAGTCTGAGTATCTTTCACTCTTCCTGTCTCAACACTCCTCGTATGTGGATGAAGTGTTTGTGCATTCAATACTTAATTATTCTCACTGTCTTTGACCAGTGCCGGTGTGAACCCATTCAACTTTGAGCGCTCCATTGTGTACTGGGAGAGGTTTGTCAGGCTGGTGTTTCCCTCTTTTCTTTCTTTGTTTTCCTCATCTGGCTCCCCGTCTTCTTCTTCCTCCGTTCTCTCCTCCCCGAGCATGGCACTGCCATTGTTTATGCTTAAACTTGCTCGCCGAACGTCTTCAGGTATGTTCCTCCGCAGTTCGCGGTTCTTGTTGCGCCTGGCCAGCTTGCTGAGGGATCCGAATCGTAGGTTGAATAGATTTTCCTCTGAAGATGATGCGGTCTCTTGCGTTTGCTCGTTTCCCTGATGGTCGTACGGCTCGCATGCCCCCTTCAGCCTCAGGTTGTTCAGTTTGCTGTCGATGCTCTCTTGGGAGGACGTCTTGAAGCGACTAGCATCCAGACTGGCGAACATAGCCCGTTTCTCTGGTGACAACATGTCAAGAGAGTGAGCTCGCTGCTCTAGGCCAAGCTGACGGCGCTCCATGCTACGGATGGTGGCTGCCCGCTGGAGCTTGTCATGGATCTCAACACTCAGACGCCGTCGAGTTTCACGAAACTCTGCTCGGACATTTGCCTTCCATTCAGCAGCATGAGCTTTAAACTCCCCAACCTTTGAAATATAAACATGGAAACAAAGCGATAACTAAAGGATAATATACAGATTAGCAACAGTAGCCTACATATAACATTCAACATAGCACCGTATAACATCAACTACTAAAACAAAGAAAAACAGGTAATTTCATAATTACAAAAGTGGTCACAAAACAAATGTGCTTTTTACAGGCGAAGTCTCCCTGCCACTTTCAACTGCATTTGCTATTCTGAAGATGCCCTATTATTCTATTCCTTATTATTTTCTATCATACATATATATATATATATATATACACACACACCACTGCACTGTCAGATACTTATATTTAATGTGGCAAAAGTTCCAATTGAAAAACTACCCGATCCCTGAATCGGGGATTCTCAAAGTTTTGACAAGAGTTTCATTCATTTCAGAGAGCCAGCATACTGTTGAGAGATAAAACAAACAAACAAACGCACCCATCAAAATAATTCTAAAGCCAATAATTTATTGATTAAACATTACGCTGTCAGGGAGCTTCACTGCTGAGCGTAAACTCTTGTAATATATCACAAAAGAACCTGCAGAGAGGTCCTTTCATTCCTAACTTGGCACAAGCCTGCTTTCAGTTTAACACAAAAGTTCAGTAATGCAATAAATGTACTCACTAGCAAAAGCATTGAATTCTCATCATGTCTGTGATGGAGTAGTCATTAATTACCAAGTTTACTTAATACTTGAAACCTGTTTTGTTCATTCTAAATCTTGTGCTGTTGGAGTGCTGTATAAAATTACAGCTTTATAGCCATTATAAAGGTGAATCTTACTTTAACCAATACCAGCCTTGATTTGGTAATACTAAAGAAGTGCTACTGTCTAAAAGACTGCACTCATGGATGTTAGACTAAATTGAACTATACCCCATTTTTATTGCCCTCACTTTAAATGTTTAATTTCCAGTTATTCTTTTTACTATTACTTTTTACTCTTACAATCTGGCATCAGCTTGATATTGATTTCCTTAAATGTTCATGAAAAGACAAGATACTTTTAAAGAAAGTGGTGAGGGGAAACGTATATATCCACTTGTTGGTTGCTGAATGGTTGCTGGAGGTTGCTGGAGGAGGGTGATAGAGTAAAAACAGTTGCAAGCAGTTAAATGGTGCTGCATGGAAAACCTCTTTGTGTTTGCTTTGATGATTAGTAAGAAGGAAGGATGGGAAATGCTGAGTTGTCTTCAACTACTTGTAAACTACTCACCAAGCAGTGGTGAAACTAAAAAGTGGAACTTATACTGAAAATAGAAAGCATTGGTCTTCAAAATAAAAGTTGAGTCTTGTGAAATGTGTTGTTTTATATCTTTTTAATATTGAAGGCAAACAGTCTGTTTCCAGTATCCATCACACTTTCTCCAGTCTCACTACAGTTCAGAGAGTAAATGGCAAGGGTTTGCAAAATTAAAAATGACGGTGAAAATCTGCAATCAACCAAAAAAATCACAAGGAGGTTTTTGGCACAGCACCTTTTTTGTAACAGATTTTAATTAGCGACACCCAGCAACCTCCAGCAAACATTACCAACCGCTTGGGGAAATACACATTTTTCTATAGTGAAACATGCTATGCCAGGGAGACGCCACCTGGTCTCTAAGCCTGTGTGACTGAGGCCTTTAAGAGATGGAAGCACAAGACAATACACATAACAAAAATAAGAATGTTTTTATTTGTGAATACTGCAGAACCATAGTGAGATCCTGAAATTAAGAATTATATTATATAATAACAAGCTGCTGCCTCTTAACCTTCATATCCACTTTGTTGCACCTTTCTGCAGCTCCAGGTTAACCTCACTCTGTGCTAACTTGATTTTGGCCCCTAGTCTCCTTCTCCATAGAGGACACTGCTCCTTGTGGCTGTTCAGTTTGTAGCCAAGCATCTCACTGATTACTGCTGCCGTGGTGTAGATCAGCTTGTTAGTCTCTGTAAAGGTGGCTGTAGGTATCGTCCATAGTGCTGCATTCACATCATCTAGCAGATCTTCTGAGGGTACTTCACGTAGTCTTGGTAACCGGCTACAGGGGATTCAGGTTTCAAGCTTCACCATGATTATGTTTTTCAGGTCAGTTACTCTCGAACTCAACAATCCTTCTTCTATCACACTTGGGGCTTGGTACCGAAGGAAATTCCCATGTCATAGCTGTATATCCTGTGTGTGTGTTGTATATCCTGCAATTACATCATATATCAGACTTACCTCCTCTTTGGTCTTTTTAGACAGTACTCGAAGCCAGTCTCCGATCATGCTGAGGACAGCTGCAAAGTACGCTAAACCTATGAGGATCCAGAACCACACGAGAGGCTTGTACCACTTCATGTAGTCGATCTTGCGGTTTCCACCTGAAGAGGAAGGAAAATGTCATTATGCTCAGAAATTAAGCCCAAAACTTTAACAGAACAGCTTACTGTGTCCGAATTTTAGAGGGTAGCTCTACCTGCCACATAGTCTCCTATTCCCACGGTAGTGAGAGTGATCACAACAAAGTAGATGGCATCCAGTGTGGTCCAGCCTTCAATGTGTTTGAAGATGACAGCAGGGATGGTGACAAAGACAATGCAGCCAGCCAGGATAAACAGGATAACGGATGTGACCCTTATCTTTGTCTGGCTAATCTGCTTGTGTTTTTGCTGAAAAGAACAGAAGGTGCATTTAGAATCAATACAAGCAATTAAAAAGATGACGTAAGGGTGACAGTGTGAGCCACAAAAAGAAATAAATCATGGCTCAAAAACAAAAAAGACACAGTTACATAGGGTAAAAATAAAAATACTGCTAAATGTTAGAATGATACCTGCATATTTGATTTTTTTTTTTTTACACATCCAGTAAAGGAAAAAAATCTCAACATGTTACTTGTATCTCACCCTGAATATCTTTTCAACTTTTAAGACGCTTTTTACAAAGATGGTCCCCAGCTGGTCTCCGATCCCCGCCAACAAGAAGCCAAAGAGAGGGATGCCAAATATGGCATAAAGGATGCAAAAGATTTTCCCGCCTTCCGTGCTTGGAGCTATGTTTCCGTAACCTGTTGAACAATTGAAAGTAGAGTGAGGAGGAGGGGAGAAGAAATGAGAAACAAGACAGGAAGGTCAAAAAACAAAGCAGGGCTGAGAAGAGTGAATGGTAAGATGAGAAGCAGAACACAATCAAGACCTCCTTATGCAACATAATCAATTGAAGCCCTTATGTAATACCTTTCAGTTCCAGGAGCAGGGCTTGAGGTAAGTAAGGCAATAATTGGATTCCTCTTAAATTGAATTAATAATGACATACTATGATACATGGAGGTAAAAGGAAGGAGCCAAATGAGTGTTAGTGATGCAGGAGACACAAAAAACTACATGTAGTACCCAGTTTCTCCTGTTTTAACCTGCTGAAATGCAGAATATTAGTATAAAATCTGTTCTTTGTGTAGAATTGTTTATCTTTTTATGTCTACTTTAAATATAATTTTAATATGGGTGTCTTTAGTTTTATGAGCCACAGGACATAATAACTAAAAGGAAAAAGATGGCCTCTTTAAGGAGGCTTTAATATTATCATGTTAATCCGTAGAGTTAAAGCCTCACTGATGTTTTTGTTTCTGCAGAATGTCTAATTAATTTTTACCGTAACCATTCAAACACATATAGACATATATAACACATATCATTTGCTTTTTTTAGGTGTGTGTGTGTGTTGGGGGGGGGGGGGGGGTCCTTTGTG
>VUQR01005035.1:34924-47090 GCA_015108515.1 Hemichromis elongatus
CCCCCATATGGCCACCCCTATAAAAATATTCTGGAGGCATCCCTGGCCATGAAGATGTGGATTGAGTTACAGTTAATTAAATCACTGTTGTAGTTCAGTCCAGACTCATATTGTGTTAAGCTACTCTTTTCTGATTGTTGTGAATTGTAATTGGAAACTAGATAAATGAGCATTGCAATAAACATAAATATAATTGCTCTGTTTTTAACGTCCTCTTAATCATCTTTGGCTTGATAGTTTAAAAAAGAAAGGCAGTGAAAATTAAGTAAAAGGTTGTGCAGCAGGCTCTTGTGAGCCCTTTGGATTACTAATCTTGTGCACATCAAGTTGATCAGGATGTGTTTAAACTCTTCAGTGTCTGGCTCTCTTCAAGGAGCTGTTTCTCCACACTCCCTGTTTCCATGTTTTCACAGTTCACATTGACCAAATCCACACAGACTCTCACTCGCAGCCCAAACACTGCTGTTTCTCTGTCGTTCGTTCACGTCAGCCTTTTTTCTGTGTTCCTTCGACTACTTTGTCTAGTGCAGGGAAAACATTTACTGCTTCATTATTTTCATTGATTGCCTTCTGTGCTCCATTATGCTGCCATGAAAAGTTAATTGACTATCATTTGGTCTTTCTACTTTTTATGTTTATGGGCATGCTGTGTTCTCTACACAGGCATTTATAGTTCTTTATCTTTAGGCTCAAAACTTCTGCTGACATGAAAGTCGTACAGAGCAGCCCCCGATATTATACAGTGAGATAACCTTTCAGAAAGAGCAGAGTAGTATAATAAAATATGTATGAACTCCCGTGACATGCATTTTACAGCAGAGAGTGTGGCACTGCTAAACACATCACTGCACATGCCTATTCAAAATCTTACATGTGATTACCTCAGCTCCATCAGTGCCCTCTCTCCCTAATGAAACAGATTGTTTTTGTATCTATAATTAGGCAATTTCAGTTACTTCATAGGTTTTTGCAGGCACAGCTGCTTTATGGGGGCAATATCAAAGTGGTAATTATATAATAAACCCCAAATAACCTAATTCTGGAGTCAAGGGAGAGCTATAAATAGCCGCACAATGTATCTGAATACTGTATGAGGAGGTCTATTTTTGGCACTCGCCTGTTTCTCAGCCATGTTCATGCTTCATGAGGGAAAAATCCTCCTTTTGCACATGCACTTTGGAGCCATGAGGATGGTGACTTTATGTTGCAGCGCATTAATTAGCAAGACAAATGGTGTTTTTGTTTCACGCCTCGTGCTCTTTTCTATTTTGATTTCTCCGAAGAATCACTACAGAGTGCTCACGAGTGCTCGTGGTTAATGTGTTTTCGGTTTCTTCAGTGCAGGATCATTACAGAGCAAACACACTCACTGCAGATTTTTATCGTCTCGGTGTGCCTTTCTACCCCACAGCGGGGGACAGCGGTGATCCTGCCAGCATGGTGCTTTGCTCTATCCTTCATCCAAGCTCTGTCCTCTGCAGCACTTTCAACATTACTAATATCTAAAGCTTTAACCTAACCCCCTTGAAGACTTAAAGCTTGTTGCAATGAAGGACACTGAGGTCCATCACATACAATCATGGTAAAAAGAAAGTACACCCTCTCTTTCTAAGGTTACGTATCAGGGTATAATAATAATAATAATAATAATAATAATAATAATAATAATAATAATAATAATAATAATAATATAAAAACATTTTCCCTCATCATCCTTACCAGGCCCTAAAATTATTTCAGATGAACAGCAACACATGATATACCTTATACCATGTCATATTTTATTTTTAACAACTAAGCTGAAATACAGAAACAGTGTATTTAAACTAATTACACCTAGTGATTCAATAGGTTACAGAACCTTTAGCACCAGTAACATACAGACGTGGACAAAATTGTTGGTACACTTTGGTCAATGAAAGAAAAACTCGCAATGGTCATAGAAATAACTTTAATCTGACAAAAGTAATAATAAATAAAAACTGTATAAATCTTAACCAATGAATGTCAGGCATTGCTTTTCAACCATGCTTCAACTGAATTATTTAAAAAATAAATGCATGAAACAGGCCTGGACAAAAATGATGGTACCCCTAGAAAAGAATGAAAATAATATGACCAAAGGGACGTGTTAATCCAGTGTGTGTCCACTAATCAGCATCACATGTCTACTATCTTGTAATCAGTCAGTGGGTCTATATATATAGGACTCCAGGTAGCCACTATGTTGTTTGGTGACATGGTGTGTACCACACTCAACATGGACCAGAGGAAGCAAAGGAAAGAGTTGTCTCAGGAGATTAGAATGAAAATCATAGACAAGCATGTTAAAGGTAAAGGCTATAAGTCCATCTCCAAGCAGCTAGATGTTCCTGTGACTACACTTACACATGTCATTCAGAAATTTAAGATCCATGGGACTGTAGCCAGCCTCCCTGGATGTGGCCGCAGGAGGAAAATTAATGACAGGTCAAAGAGACGGATAATCCGAATGGTAACAAAAGAGCCCAGAAAGACTTGTAAAGAGATCCAAGGTGAACTTCAAGCTCAAGGAACATCAGTGTCAGATTGCACCATCCGTCATTGTTTGAGCCAAGGTGGGCTACATGGGAGACGACCAAGGAGGACACCATTGTTGAAAACAAATCATAAAAAAGCCAGACTGGAATATGCCAAACTACATGTTGACAAGCCACAAAGCTTCTGGGAGAATGTCCTGTGAACAATGAGACAAAAATGGAACTCTTTGCCAAGGCACATCAGCTCTATGTTCACAGAGGGAAAAATGAAGCATATCAAGAAAAGAACACTGTCCCAACTGTGAAACATGGGGGAGGCTCAATTATGTTCTGGGGCTGCTTTGCTGCATCTGGCACAGGGTGTCTTGAATCTGTGCAGGGTACAATGACATCTCAAGACTATCAAGGGATTCTAGAGAGAAATGTGCTGGCCAGTGTCAGAAAGCTTGGTCTCAGTCGCAGGTCATGGGTCTTACAACAGGACAATGACCCAAAACACACAGCTAAAAATACCCAAGAATGACTAAGAGGAAAACACTGGACTATTTTATAGTTTCCTTCTATGAGCCCTGGCTTCAATCCTATTGAGCATCTTTGGAAGGAGCTGAAACATGCAGTCTGGAAAAGGCACCCTTCAAACTGGAAACAACTGGGGCCATTTGCTCATGCAGAGTGGGCCAAAATACCTACTGAGAGGTGCAGAGGTCTCATTGACAGTTACAGGAATTGTTTGATTGCAGTGATTGCCTCAAAAGGTTGTGCAACAAAATATTAAGTTGAAAGTTTTTCTTTCATTGACCGAAGGGTACCAACAATTTTGTCCACGTCTGTAGGTAATCCTTTTCAATAATCATCGGTCTCTCACATCATTGTGGAGGAATTTTGGAATACAGCATTACTTCAGTTCATTGAGGTTTGCAGGTATCCCTTTATGCATAGCTCTCTTAAGCTCGACCCCAACAACACTTTGACTCTTTCCCTTTTTAGTCATTCTGTTGTAGTTTTGTTGCTGTGCTTGTGATTGAATTTTGTTGCATGACCCAATTTTGGCCAATCTTGCCAGATGGCCTCACATTTGACTCTAGAACTGATATATGCAGGTTTGACTCACTGACTATAAGGTGCCCAGATCCTGTAGCTGCAAAACAATTCCAAATCAACACGCCTTCACTACTGTGCTTAACAGTTGGCATGAGGTGTCCTGATATGCTGTGTTTCGTTTTTGCCAAATGGGTCATTGTGCATGTCTGTTCAAAGCACATTGTTCCAAAATCTCGTCGCTGTTTGTTCGGATCCAATTTTGAAAACCTAAGCCATTTTCACCGCTAACTTCAGCCTGTAGACTCACAGTTTTTCCTTGAAAGTTTTCCACCTATGAATAATCTTTCTCACTGTGGAATGATAGATGTCAGATTGTTTGGAAATTACCTTATAACGCTTCACAGTTTGATAAGCAGTAACAACTGGTTCTCTGAGATCATTGTTGATGTCTTTAATCCTGAATGCACACAAATCAGAATGTTCCAGATAAGCAAACTACCAAAACTTCTGCTTTAATAGAGGGGGTCACACTTTTTCATGGTTAATTAATTTAAATGTGCAAAATATGTGTCCTCATAGAGTGGTTTGACTTTTTATGATTGACTTTTGATGTGGAACATGTGATCAGATTCAAATGAAAATAGCAATATAATAGTGAAAAAAAGGTAATTATTTATGCTCAGTGAAAAACTGAAATGGAAATGAGTAGAAATTGATCTTTTTTTGCCTTTAATGTTTCTTTTTTAGTGCAGCCATCTAAAGAGCTTAGCCCTCACTAGTCAGTGGAGCATTTTGATTTCGCATTTGACCAAGTATGTACAATTTGTTTGACTTTTTCCGGAAAAGCCCAATTTGTGCTATAAAAGATTACGACGGAGACTGCTGAATGTCCTGACGTAGATTCTACTGCAGGTAGCTCGGTGAATACAAAAGTTTATTTTAAATAAGTGACTCATCAATAAATGAGACCTGACTGGTGTCAGTAACAGCGCGGCTTCACATCGTGCCAGAGTGTGAGTCATCAAAACAGCAACAGGAAAGCCAATTAGGTCTGCTGTCTTCGTGGGCGCACAGTGGGTACGTGGACAACACAAATACTGAAGCAGACATGAGGAGGTCAACAGACGCACATGGGCACACACTCGCACACACTCACTCAGCACGCGCTGTGCCCTAACAAGAGCTTGCTACATGATATACTGTCTGCTTCCATCTCAGGCGTGCACATGCTTCCCAAGGTTGCCATTTTTCTGTCAACTCCTCCACCAAACAGTTTGACAACAGTGAGTCACCACTGCTGTGTCCCTGAAGAAAGGCTTCAGCTGAGTGACAGGCTTGACATAGCACACACAGGCCGATAATGGAAACTGTTAGAGGACCGGGCAGACTTTTTGATGGAGTACTTGTGAAGCAGCATGTCCTCCAGGCTTTCGCTTGAGACACCAGGGGAAAAAAAGTGTTATTTGTTCATATGAGCTTCCCACGTGGATTACACTTAGTACTGGAATCCCATAACAAGTCAGCAGATCAACATTAAATCTACTGATTTACAGAAATTTAAAATTTATGTTTTGATTATGTTAGTACAAAACTTATGAAGCTACCATAGAATGGAGAGCAGTAGCTGTAAAATAAATAAATAAAAAAGCACATTTAAAGCTCACAATTATACATATAAGTGCACAAACTGAGCACGACTAATTTGCCACTATTCTTAATTAACTATATCAGATCAGTGGCTTGACATGCCATCACAAATGTTCTTATCTATCTGAATTAGATGATTTATCTAGAAGAATCTCGTGTCTATGATTCCAGCACTTTTACTTTGAGCAGCAGGTGTGTGTGTGCCTGCTGGTCTGTGTAATGAATAATTGATTCCCTGTGGACCCCAGGCACTCCATGCTAAAGGTTCTAATTTCCACACACTCCTCCTTAGGACATACTGTTATTGATTTTTGCAAGCTCTTGATAGTGCTTTTGTGGCTCAAAGGTTGAGCACTGCTAGAGAAATAAAATAAGAAGCTAGAAGCCGAAGAAGAAAAGCACAGAGGTGGGTGTGGAGAACGAGAGACGCAGTCCGGTATTCACAAGAGCAGTGTTGAAGATATTAACGTCAAATGGAAAGTGGAACACACCATTAGCATTGCCATTTGGTTGTTTCCAAGTCTTTACTTTTTTCAAACTACATTAGAAAAACAGGAAAGCACAAGCTTTCTAAAAGGCTGTTTTTTCTCTCTATTGCCAAGAAAAACTAATTTCAGTTTCTTTTGATTCCTGTTAATTATGTGCTTGTGTTTGTATTTCAGCTCTTCTGTTATTCAGTTCTTTTGATTCTTTTGATTTGTCCAGAATGTTGCTTTCTTTTATTTCTAGAGGTTCCCTGCAAAGGACTGGCTGGTTGCTTTTTTCCATCACTCCACTCCCTCACAAATCAAACTTCCCACTCACCCACTCGTACATCTCAAATCATTTCCCACTCCCGTTTGCAGTTGTAAGTGTCAGCTGGGTGTAGTGACCTTAAATCTTGATCCATAATTTTGGATGCGGTGCTAGAGAGCAATGTTAAAAGCTGCCATAGTGTGTTATAAAGTGGCTGACACCATAAAAATGCATTGTAAAATGCACCGTTAAGTTTCAATGAGATGGGAATGGTTCTGTTTTGTGGGTCTGCTTGATAGTGCACACAATTATAAAAAAGTTTCACAAGCTGGCTTGGTAAAATGTGAAACACTCTAAAGACCATATGCTGCAGGTTTAAGAGTTATCAGATGAGGTTTTTGGGCAAACAGCTGTGCCCAGTAAACACTGCCACCCTGCTTCTATACAGCAGATGCTGTATTGCTGTGAAAAAGCAGACACTGAAAAGATTTTGTGGAGACTATTTGGAATATTTAGTTCCTGAAATTTCTATCGGGTCTTTAATAATTTTTAATAAGTCATTTTTGTAAGTCATAATAGAGCAACATCACACAGTATTGAAAGAAAACACTGAAAAAACTTGGCTCCTGACATTTCTCACAGTAAATATAACAGCGCTGTCACAGCCATGAGCTTGTTTCCTTATTTAAAACATGTGGGTGTTGTTAAAGCTGCACTCTGGAATTTCATACTGCACTAATACATCTATTATTGAAGGTTTTGTAGCCATTCACATACAAGTTAGTTATTTTTCAAATAAAATGGGAGAAAGGGGGCCTTATTGCTATCATTACTCTGTCTTTACACAGCAAAGAAATCTAGATAGAGCTGCAATTAAATTAAAAATTGTTGTTGTGATTATGGCATAAAGGTCATTGTGAAGACATTTTTGCCCTCCTCTCAATTATTTTGCTGCCTTTTGTTATGTAATATCAGCCTGCATGTACTAGTGTATCTGTTATAAAAGAATCTGTGTTTATTAGAAACCTAAATACATTTAGGTTCCAGGCTATAAATGTGCTCTTTAAGACTGTAAAGTTGGGCGTTTTACCATGGGAGCTGATGAGGATTGACTTTTGGAGCCAACTTTAAGTGGCCATTAGAGTAACTGCAGTTTTTGGCACTTCCACATTCCTTTTATTTGACACTGTGCAGACTTATCGTAGCTACTTCTTAATCAAAAGATAGGCGCACCTTAAAGGATACAATGCTTTGTCATCCTTTTTGACTCTGCTCCCATTCAGGGGACCCGGCTTCTGGTCTACGACAATTGGGAATTCCGCCAGCTGGCCTTTTACCTCTAACTATTAGCTTGTTACTATAATAAACTGCTCAGAGGCTGCCAAAATGCCTGGAAGAAGGAAACAAGAAAATTACCAAACACCAGACAACCATTTCCACTTTCAAGTGCTTACCTTGATGATGGCGTCCAGCTCATTGGGAGTAACACACGGGTGCCTTTCAAGGAAAGAGGCCTTCTCCAGGGTGATGCTTGTTTTCAGGTTGCTCTCAAAAGGCTGCTCCAGAGCCCTGAAGGCAAGACCTCCACAAACCAGGTAGAGAACAACCACAATGAACACTGCCAGCACTGTCTTCCACTTCATCACTGAGTGGAGCCCTGCTGTTGAGCCATCAGAGTTGGTGTCCATGCTAGCCACAACACTGGCCGACCGAGATGAGATGGACAGACGTGGTAGTGGACAGTGACTGCTGGCTTTCGGGTCATAGCCCATTGGGTTTTGCATGGTGGCAACACTTGCCTGGACTAGGGTTGACTTCACCATGCCAGGCTGGACCTTTTTGGGAGGGACCAAGTTGGTCTGGACTGCCACTAGCAAAGAAAGTGGGAGGAAAGAAAAGGTTGCTGTAATACATATGTTGTTTACTTTTTTTGATATAGATTAAAAAGGTGGAAACACAAGTGGTTTACTGCACGGTTGTCTCTCTGATGGTCATTTAAGATGTGTTATAATAATTAGGCTCATTTTATAAGAACATTTTACATAAATCCACATGCATTTGGACATTTCATTTGCTGATTTGTTCACATATTCTTTTTTTCTTATTTTCACCTTTTCTCTTACCTTCAAGCTTTCTTTTGGTTTATAACCTTGTGAACCTTGTTATCCTGAGAATTTTCTTCATATAAAATGCATTTCAGATTTCACTGAAATAGAATCCAAAATCACCAGGCCTCACATCTGCCTTACAGATAATAATTTGTACTCTCATTTTAACATCTGCTTACAACCCCACTCTGTTACAACACTTTACATTTAATGAGCGATTTTAAATTCTATTGTGGTTTGTTGAGTTTGAAGTATTGAAGTTGTTTTGTTATTATTATTTCATGGATGAATGAATGAATGAATGAATGAATGAATGGATGGATGGATGGATGGATGGATGATGGAGAAGATGATACATTAAATAAAGTCTAATAGAAGTTTTGCCAATGCCATTAGCGTTTTCTGTGGTTTTTCCATTTGGGTCCTCAAAACAGGAAAAGTTCAATAAAAACATAAGAGGGGTGGAAGTTAATCAAATCTTGACCATAACCCTAAGCCCAAATGGGTCGTATGACTCTGGTGGATGTTAAACAACTGGCTGTTCTAGGTTTGGACCTTCCTGGAGTCTTCCTGTGTTGAGTTTGTACATTTTTCCGGTGTCTATGTGGGTTTTATTCGAGTACTCTGGTTTCTTCTGTTGATTTTTAATCGGCTTTAGAGTTTGAATGCTTGTCTATCTTTTTTAGCCAAATATCAACTGGGATAGACTCCAGCCCCAATGTGACGATGGATGGATGGATGGATGGATGGATGGATGGATGGATGGATGGATGGATGGATGGATGGATGGATGGATGGATGGATGGATGGACTGTCTGAAGCTAACAGAGATATATAAAAAGCACACCAATGAATAGCTTGCAGTAATGTTGGCAGAGGTGAAGGTGAAAATTAAGTTACTCTCTTTGAATGAAAGCAGGATCCAATTTTTCTAATAGACTGTAAGTGAGGGATAAGTGCCACTTTAGGTTATTGTCTTCCAGAGAGGTTTCATAACAAATGCATGTGCACTGTAGCAGGTCAGCCATCAAACATCACCTATGGAGACAGCATAATTTAGATTTCCTTAATGTATATCAGGCACTGCATGAGCTTTTTCAGAGGTCTAGACTTCACCCCTGCCCTGACGCCCCCACTACTCTAAAAGCGACAGCATGGAGTGCCTCTGAGCCATCGGTGGAGCTTGTTGTCTGTGATGTAACCTTTGAAGGTAGGGATGAGATGTATTTGTTTTGTTTAATGGGGTGATATTACTTTTAGGATATGCTAAGTATGATGCACACATGCTTAATCAAGTATTTATGACTTTAGAGGAAAGTAAATGTATTTCTTTGATATTTCCTGGAGACTTATTCCAACTTGCCTAAGCCTCAAACTAACACATTAGGGACTTGCTTTTTGTTCCCTTAGTGTGACTCTTTAAACAGATTCAGGTCCCCAACGCACTCACAAGCACACACACACAAACAGACACACATCGACCCATGAGTCAAAGAATGTCCAGGAAGTGGCTTGTTCCCTGATCCAAGAGCTATTAATCTTCCTAGTCAATTCTTATATAAAAGACTGAATCAATAACACCAATGTGATGTCAGCTTGAGGTGGAGAAAAACACAGTTTACAGTATCTGTCTTTAAAGGTGCTGACTGCAATAAAGCACAAATGTATTAGAAAAAAGACTGGGTGGTGAATCAGCTGGAAGAGCTGGAGGTATCATATGCTATATTTGGTGCAATGTTTTTTTTAGAGACGAAGTGGAACAGTTACTGGTTAGTGAATTTCAAACTAGGCCAAGTCCATGACTAATCTAACTAAGATTTTTCATATTTTTCATCTCATTGTGTGAGTAAGTGAAATTAAATAAATGAACTATTACTGAATGCAATATATTTACTTTATTTGGTTCATTTCAAAGTAAACTTCATGCACTTCTAAGAAAAAAGCAAAGAATATGAAACTATAATCTATATTTTACAACTATAGTTGAAACCAGAAGTGCAGTAGCACTATAAGGTTTGCATTTCACCTTTCTGAGGCTATGATCCATTACTGCAAAATCCTTTTTGAAATGCAACAGCTTCAAATTGATTTTTGCAAATTAAATAAGGCTTGAGTGGAAAGTAGTGGTTTTTCTTTTTTATCCGATCTCAACCTCTCAGACCTCACCCTCTGGATCCAAGTATGTCTGGCCAAAGCAGAGGAAATGTTCTCAGGTAGTGATGCCCCTTATGCCGACCACAAGGATGGACTAAGAAAGCATGTAGGTACAGATGAGGAGTTTGATGACAGTATCATATTTACATCTGAGGTACAGTTGAGGTACAAAAAGACGTCTAGTGATATTAAACTTAAAGGTTTAAGCAAGCTGTAGGCCCAGTTATTCCCTGTGGCTCTGGGTAGGTTGTAGGCGTTTAATTCAGCAGCTGAGCCTCAAATTTCAAACATTAAATCAATTCCAGCGCACACCAAACACTTCCGGCAGTGACTGATTTCAAAATAACACCTTTGTTAAGGGAGCACAAACAGCATCCTTAACACGATACCCATGGTGTCTTAAAGCAGAATTTCTTTCCAGCAGTACACGGCTCTGCTTTTGAAAGGGCAAAGTGTACATGAGTCATGGTATAAAAAAAATAAAATAAAACCCAACACAAACAAAAAACATTTATCTTCAAATAAAAATCGCATGAATGAAATCCGTATACATTCTCTTACAAGTACAATGATGTCTTGTAGAAAGCAACATTATTTGTAAGCAGACACATTTTACAGCCTGGTTCTCTTTTGAAACCTCTTCCGCTCTCGTACTGGTGATTTCTGCCAGCCTGTCACTACCAGAGCTCCGCATCCAGCAGCGTTGCTTTATACGTCTGAGCGGACAGACAGTGCAGACTAGAAAAACCGCGTTGTCGTGTATGAATGGTAAATTTGCATGACAGAAGCAAATAAAGGGACCTCTCAATTAAATTCAAAGAAGCGTAAATAGGAATGTATGTATATTGAGTCTTTGAATAATGCAGCCTGATGAGATTGTGTATCAAGTATTCCATTAAGATGTTAGGCTATTGACATTAAGAGTACTGTTTAATTGCATATCTGAAGTTATTCCACAGTAAAACAGCAATATTTACCAACCTTGTTCTGGGTCCCAGTTAACTTGTTTTCTCGGGTTTTCTATTGGAAATTTCATCTCTAGGTTTGGCTCAGTGAAAACGCAGGTAATTTCAGTCAACGTGATCGCAAAAATGCAGAAAAAAATAGACAAATCACAAGAATTTCATCCTCTTTATCTTCGACACATCATCTTTTCATCGAACTGGGAGTGAATTGCACAGAGGAATAAACGCATCGCAAAACCGCATTGTCTGTGTTCCTTTCACGCACCCCCTCCTTTTTTTTTTCTTTTCCACCTCGCCTGGACGCGTGGTGTTCGCCTGACAGACTGACAGAGATACGTGTGGCTCCTCTCACTGAGCAGTGGCACCGCTCCGCGGTCCAAACCACTTCCAAACTCACACTAGAGCACGCACGCAAATGGTCCGGTCCAGAAACACAGCCGGAGTGTGGCCCAACCTAGCAACTTTACGCACGCGTTACACCGGCAGCGAGAACAACGAGGGAGGATGCTGTCCCCTCCCTTTAATTTAAATAAGCGCTTTCCTCCACCTGCCTTCACTGTTAATGTGCGTCGATCTTTGCATCAGAGTCATTTTAGCTCATTTGTGTAATCCCATTTTCAATACTCACTCTTATATTTTCCCCCAAAACCAGATGATCCTATTATCGTTACCGTAACCAGCGTCTGACCACATGGCGCAAAGATGATCACCAAATCAGAGGCAGAGTTAACCCATTACATCATTCACGTATGTGAGGAAAACTGTATTATTTATGAGCTTCAGTGGTACAGGCAGGTCACCACTTCCGTTAGACCCTCCTTAAATCATATACTGTAAATCTGATGATTTGGCGGGATGGCAGTTTAAACAGGGGGAAAAGGAATTGTCTCATCATATATATGTTATGTAATAGCGCCCTGCAACACACACAACATTAGAAATGGATCACTTAACAAACGAAGATGCGAATTTATAGAAAATTTGCAACAGATTATCG
>VUQR01005036.1:11976-27677 GCA_015108515.1 Hemichromis elongatus
AGGAGGGGGGGGGGGGGGGGAGAGAGAAAAGACCAAGCTACAAAACACTACAACAGTGCTGTTTAAGGTGTGACACAACTTCTTTTTTTCTTTTTTAAAGAGGCATTGGAAGCCACACTTTTGTTACAGCGTTTGTGTCCAAGGGCAACTTTAATTATCAGTGAATGTATGTCCTTGCAGTGTTGGCTGGTTGTACTTATTATTTGCATGCTTATCTTGAATGGATGCAAACTCCTTTAAAACTCTGGGGACCCCTTTATAATAACTGAGGAAATGTATCTTCCAATGAATACTGCAAAGCAAGATGGCCTGAATGCCTTGAAATGTGCACTATTTTCTTTTAGAAAGGTTTAAAGCTTATTCTTTTACCTTACAAAGCAGTGGATTTTGCTATCGCAACAATAAATATTTTAATAATAGATGTGAATTTCTCTCTCTCACACACACAGACACACATATA
Source organism: Hemichromis elongatus (assembly GCA_015108515.1). Taxonomy (NCBI): domain Eukaryota; kingdom Metazoa; phylum Chordata; class Actinopteri; order Cichliformes; family Cichlidae; genus Hemichromis; species Hemichromis elongatus. The sequence continues at coordinate 12,437 of VUQR01005036.1, forward strand.
TCTATACATATATCTATAGAAAAAGAGTAAAAGTGATGTTGAGTTTATGCCCTATGTGTGAGTTATGGGGCATTTATAGATGAGATAATTACTGTATGAACTGTTTTCTGTTTTTCTCTTTGTTTTTTAACCCTGATCCTCAGGGCCTGCTTGCTCTCTTTCCCTGCCGTCTTCTTTTGTCCTCATGCAGTACTGCAGCACGCTGGCAAAAAAAAAAAAAAAAATGTAATCAGCAACTTTACAGGCTATTTTAACACATTTGTTGTAATTGCATATTTAATAAGATATACTTTCCTAAGTGACGCTTGATAATTATAGATTTATTTTAACTTCTGCTGGTCACAGAAAGGGAAAATCTGAACTAATGAAACCAAAGTCTATGTGGAGCTTATGTTCTCAATTTATTTCCCGATTTATTCTTAGAAACTTGCTATGTGAATCTGAATCTTTTCATTTGGAAGTCAGTGCATTTGCTGTGACAAAATCAAATATATTTACAAATTGAATACATTGTTGAATACATATTTTGTTTTACTTGGCCAGTTTTTTCTGTTGTATACAGTTCCCACCGTAAGAATCTGTACCAGAACACTTCAGCTTGCAAAAAAACCATTTTGCTGTTTTTCCTGTGGGACTATTATGAAATGCTAGAAAGGCATCACTCGTGTCTTTAGAGATATAAATGTGGTAGAAACCAGGGCAGTGTTGCTGGTTGCACATAGCATGTTTGGTGGCATCTTTTAATCTCAGCTCCGATGTTATTGTCATTACCGGTATTTCAGCCTTGCTCTTCTGTTTTTGTTTTGTTTTGCTGTCAGTATTTTAACTTAACAGAAGTGTCTATTTTGTTGCTTCTGCAAGTCCCTGACTTCCTTGAAATTATGTCTGTAGAACAAAAAGAAACTATTTTAAAACTAAATAAACGGACCGTTATTTAATGAGCTCTTGTCAAGTCATTTATTTCTGTGTTTAACAAGCATATATTTGCAGTTTTTGCACGTCTGCCGTGACTGGTGTCAAGATTTTGCTAGGAAAATTGGCAAGAGGGGGATTGAATGAATGCAAATTTGGCTCCCTTTTCTGGCATACCAAAGTGGTGTAATTCATCTGAGACGAAGATGGTGACATTTTCAGCCTTTCAGGTATGTTTACAACTTTAGCATAGAGTGCAATTTGATTTTCACTTTTAACAGTTCACCCTCGAAATTTAAATCTTGTCATTACAAGGCTGATCAATGTATCTGAATTCTTGCTTACAGTGAATGTTGTTTGACTGTGTCCCTATCTGTAGAGCCCTGTGCAGTCTCAAGTCAACCATCATTTCTTTTACATTTTCATGACAAAATAAAACTTTAAGGTATCTATAAGGCAAGAGGGAACTACTTGGATGAGCTACTGAAACACGTGCAAACATCAAACACAGTATATAAGACAAAAATAGGTTGTACAGTTCTAATAGCTTGAAAATCATATTTGCTATGACCACCTTTATATTTCAACACAGCCTGAACTCTTTTCTAATGTCTTTAAGTAGTCTTCAGGAATAGTTCTCCCTAGCTTCTTGAAGGACATTCAAAGCTCTTCTTTGGATGTTTCTGCCTTTTGTTCTGCTCTCGGTCAGGATGATCCCACACTGCTTCAATAATGTTGAGGTCCAAGCTCTGGGGAGGCCAATTTATGGCTCCCTCATGTTTTGCTGATGACTGTTGAGACTCACTGGTGTACCTACTGAACTCTTTCAAGTCTAAAATTAAAACTTATTCAGACTTGCTTATGAGTAACTTATCTTATTATGGCTTTCTACTTGCTTGTTTGAATTTTTATACAAATTATTGTCTTGATTATTGTTTTATTGTAAATGTTTTCTTGTATTTTAACCTTTAAAGTGATTTGTTCTATTTTATGTGTTTTGATTTTAATCATGTCAAGCACCTTGAATTGCCTTGTGCTAAAAGTGTGCTATATAAATAAAATTGCCTTGCCTTTTTCTTAACATCCTTGGTATATATTCATGATAAAAATAAAAAAAAATGTGTTGCCACTGATTTTCAGTCCAGTTCTTGTGTAATTTGGCATATGTCAGCATATCTATCTGCCTGTTCCTCTTCCTTAAGAATAACTCCTTCCCATTAAGACCATTTATGATTCAGTGAACAGTAGATGGATGAAGTGAAGGCCCAGATGAGTCTCTCCCCTCCTCTTTCAACTCTTTGTTGGATTATTTCCTATTTTCAAAGGACATGACTTACAGATGCTGCTCATCCTCTGGAAAACTTTTTTAGCCCTGCTGCTTCTTCTTTTGTATTCCACTTGTTAATCTTCATCAAAGTTTTTTAGGGAAACACTGGACACCATACCAAGATTTGCCAAGTTTTAGGCTAATATCTTTTTGAAAATGGCCTTGTTAGTGCAGAGATAGAACTACATGGATGTCAAACTGAAAATTTTCCTATATGCAAATAAAGTAATAGGAACAAGTTACATGTTTATAATTTCAAGGTCTTTCTAAGTTTTCTACAACAAAACTGGTTCAACTTTCGAGTTACGTGTCTTTTACTATGTTTGAATGATCAGCGTTAAGTGACTTAACAAACATACAAAATGGTTAGGTACAAGGCCTGGGTTGAAAATGAGTGAAAAGCAGCAAATGTCCACAAGAAAACCTTGACAGGTCTTCAGAAATCCTGGAGAACTACTGCTTAAGATCACTTTTAAAAGAAATTACACCAAAGCCTGGCTCCTTGGAAACAAAATATTTAAAAGAATGAGGGTATCACAAGATTTTCGCACAGCTTTGGTACTGTATAACTACCACCATAGGTATAGCACTTAACAAGATGTTTCATTGTTTATTTTATTCTGTGGCCAAGCATTCTAGACGACTGCCTAACTGTGAACAATGCAGGTTCACCCTCACCCACCAAAGTAGCATGCCAGGTCAGAGGTCACCCCCTGACACCTGCCGCTAGGGGGACATATGGAGTTCACATGAAGAAGACAATGAGGGAGTGGAGCAATGCAGTCTGCGGGGCCCTTTAACGAAAAACTAAAGCCCTTTAGCCAGCTCTTTTCACCCTCAGGGCAGAACATCAGCTGTATGCTAATTTTCACAGGGCAGCGGTGGCCTCACAGAGCACTGAATGTGCTGGCTCACTCTCAAAGCCAGAAATGATTGCACTTCATCTTGCAGATGTCCTTTTAGAATAAATGATGCCACTTAGGATTTTTGTGTTGTACGTGTTTTGTTCCAAGTTATCTCCAGTTTCTTCAAAATGGCCTTTCATTTGTTCACACCTCACTCTGCCCACTACTAGAGGGCTTTCTAAAAATAAAGAGTGGAAATAAGTCTAATTTTTTTTACATCAGGTTCTACTATAAGAGAGAGCTCAGCTCATGCTTCTGTTAATACATTAACTACTGCCAGCTATCCTCATAAATGCTTGTGTTCAAATTTACATAAATGCGTGGAATAAAGTGGCAGTTTTGATGTGTGAAATTGATTGCAGCAGTCATAGTAAAGCATCGTGAAAGGCTCTTTGTGTTTCACAGCAGGCTTAAGGCATTAGATGACGGGAACTGGAGGACATATGGGACTAAGAGTTTTGTGACCCCCTCAGCCTCCACAGGCCCATCTGTTCCTTCATCCTTCAGGCTTAACACTACAGGCAGTGAGGTTTTTGGGACACGGGCCCCTTTTTTAATAAGTTCTGCTGTACGACAAATCTGGCTGACATATATTCACGAATATTCAAAGCGTTAAGTATTACGTGAACTGTATCAGATCATCAAGAAAATCATTCAGCAGCATTCACCTGATGATCGTGTCTGATAGTTACTATTCACTGACAAGGGTCAAGGCAAATGATCTCCACAAGTATATATACAGTATTTACGTTTTTCAGTTTTCTGTTTAAAAGGGAGTTCAGTTGCATATGTGTGGCTTCAGAGCATATGCATAACCACTGGCTTCCCTATAGGTGGACTTGGGCCCAACCAGTCAAAGCAATTCAATCAAATTTAAAAAGCAAAAACAGTAAATACCAATTGTTTCACTTGTGTGTAGGACAACCTATGCTGTTTTCGTTGTCAGGCAGTGAATGTTTGGCTGTCACAAGTCACTTTTGTTCGCTCTTAAATGTTAAGTGAAGTAAAGTTCCACCCTTCCTCTCTGCCATCAGTACTTCTTTCAGTGTTGACAGAGATTGACATTTTTAATGATTTCACTTAAAGACATCTGATGAATAGACAATAAAGTAATTACTGTTTGTTACCAGTAGTAACCATATTGATGCTAATGGTAAATGGATGGTCTGATTCTTATATAGCACTTTTCTACTCTCCCGGAGTACTCACACTAGCACAAAATAATAAACATTCTCACACATTTGGATTCCGATGAACGCATCAGAGGGCAACTTGGGGTTAGTATCTTGCCCAAGGATATTTGGCATGCAGACTGGGGAAGTCAGGCATCGAACCACCAATCCTCCAATCAGTAGCTGATCTGCTCTACCTGAGCCACAGCCACCCTTAATGGTGTTTGCAATTTTAAATCTGCTTAATTAAAAAACCCTTGGAAACTCACTTTTATTAAATTAACTTTGAATGATTCTTTAAGTGAACTGCCACCTGTTAAGCTTTTTGGGTAATATAGGCACCAGGTTTTGTCAAGGTTGGAAAAGTGAAAGTGAAAAAAACAACTGTGTCTGCCCTATCAACTTTTTGTAAGCTGCCCATCATGAGTCAAGCAATATATGGTGTATGGTGCTCAATCCAGTGTAATTTTCATAATGCCTTCAGAGTGTTAAATATATTCACATTTGTACTCTGAAATGTTATTTTACCCATGGTCCATGTACATATGATTTTCCTTATTATGAGCATCATTGGCACCTATCTTGCCATTTTCTTAGATCCTTTGAATAGAAACCTTTTCATACTTTTCAGGGCACCTCATTTAAATCCCTGCATAGTTCAGTTCAGCAGGCCCAATCTGCAATACGCAAAAGCAATTTTAAACAAAAAAATGTAAATGTACTAAATAAATGATAAATCTACTATCCCCGAAGTTTGATTCTGTTATTCTGGACGTAGTGTTTTCAGTGGGAGAAATGTTTTGTCACTCATCCAAGTGACTTCTTCGTCTCAACTGACTCCAGGTTTCCCCAACCTTATAAACAGTACGTTTGCATAATGACTGAAACCAGCCCACTGAAGGAACAATGGGCTGGAAGGTCAGTTCCTTGATCATTAATATGCAAATTCTTATGACAATTGCTCAACAACCACTGATCAAGGCCCACTGATCAATGGTCATGAGTACCATTCACAGAGAGTTGGGGAATGGCAGCAATCACAGCACTGTAAGATGGCAAAAGATGTACCCTTAGGCCCCCTCCTCGATTCCAAGATGGTCTTTCCCTTTTCACATAAATGCCCTCTTTGACCCCCTGCTCAAACCAGCATTCCTCCCTGTCCAGAATGTGTACGTCCTCATCCTTGAAAGAGTGTCCACTGGCCGTTAGGTGTAAATAGACTGCAGAGGCCAATGGACACTCTTTCAAGGATGAGGATGTACACATTCTGGACAGGGAGGAATTCTGGTTTGAGCGGGGATTCAAGGAGGCCCTTAGAGTGTTAAATATATATACATTTGAGTCAAGGAGCCCGATAACGTGAATTAAACAGCTGATGTTTCCTTTGTTATACATATGGTTTATACAAATATTGGGTAATACTGGTATTTTTAACCATGCCAGTATAGTATATACTGATATTTCTCTGTGGTCACATTAGTTTTGTTCTATATTAATAAACATAGTGTAATCAAAACTTGAACCTATTTTCAAAAGGGGTGAGGGGGCAAGGAAGACCAAAACACAAAACAGAAAAATATTTGCAATTAGTCACTAAAGCTGTCAAATAAATGCAATGAAGCAGAAGTCAAAAGTTTCATCAAAAAATAATACTTGAGTAAAGTCTGGTGAGCTAACGTTCTGTTTATTTCAGGCTCAGTGATAAACTTTAGCCATAAGGTACCTTCAGATCTAAATGTTCTAGCCACAAAATTACCCCGCACTGTACATGCGGATGGCAAGGATATATCCGCCCAGGCGTGGATCCTATTGGGGGATCCAGTTGTCAAATCCGGAGTGTCCTGCTCGGAAAGCTCCACTGATTGGCTACAGGGGTCTGTGTGTGTGTGCAAGCAGCGCAGTCTGTTTGAATGTGCTGGTGACTGAAGAGGATCATTTCCATGGACCATCTGTCTTACTGGCTGCGCACAAAACAAAGAAGGACCCAGGATGGTTTTAGTGCATGTCGGATATCTGGTTCTCCCCGTCTTCGGCTCAGTTAGAAACAGAGGTATGAGGAACTTTTTGTTCTCTTTTTTTTCTAACGCTAACCCCGAAATAATACCTCGTCATTACTTGTCTTAAATATCCACAGATGATGTAAACAGAGCTGACACCTGCTAGCTAAAAAGCGAGCCAGCGTAACGGCGAGCGATACCGAAATTATATTAGCCTTCTGGCTAGCTGTAGGCGAACCGGGACCGCTAATGAAGCGACCGAAGACGTGAGACCTTAAATACCGACGAAGACGTTGTGTTTCGGGCCTGTGAACCGCACCAAAAGGACTTCAGCTGTCAAACGACAGCTTTTCTTTTCCTTTTTTTTTTTTTTCTTCTTCTTTTTTTTTTAACCCTCCGCGGCTAGCGCGCGTCTGTCTGGTTTATCTATTTATCCCTGCGCCTTGTTTATGTGTGTGCCGTCGCCGCTAGCTACTACAGCCCGGACAACAACGGCAGATTAATACTAGCCCAGCTTTATTTAGCTTACAACCTCCACAGCTCTCGTAAGGGTTTTCTTAAATTATAAATTTAGCCAAGCTAGGCTAGGGTAGACATCTGAATCCAAAGTGACCGTGTGTATTGCTATTTTCTTCCATTTTGCTCCTTTGTGTGCATCCTTTAAAAATTTTTATTTCTGCGAGTTACTTTCACTGGATGGTTCTTCCACTGAAAGGCAGCATTAGCATAATCAGTATAAATCAGTATAAGCATATTGCTGGTTTTTAGTGTGAATGGGATTTATAATTTTTGGAGCATGTCCCCGTTACACCTCTAATAAAAAATAATAATAATTAAAAAGAAATCCATGCAAATTTCGCTGCAGGTGCTCCAGTAGTGAAACAGCATATAAAGCGTTTAATAGGGCATAACAATAATAACATCATCCTCCACTGCAGCAGGGCTATCTGTGTTGATTATGTAATAATAATAGTAATTTGTAATGCATTGTTAAAACTACATGCAGTAGCACCAATGATTTCATTGTGCTTTTATTTGTGTTCTTTTTTCCTGTTCCATAGTATCGAGGCTGGCTCTACATTCCGCATTTCTCAGACCTTTGTCCCCCTCCATTGTGTAGCTAACGATCATCTGCTGCTGTCTGCCGTAGCCTCTGCCTGTTCTCTGCATCTAGCTGTATTGTGAACCCCTTCTTCCTCATTTCCTCTTTCCATCTGAAGACGACATTGGCATTAAAACCGAGTTCCCACTCATACCGTATCCTTCTGTGTAACAGACTAAAGAATAACACTCTCTGTAGAAAACAGTTTGTCTTAATTTAAACTGTCATGTTGCTCTTTAGTGAATAACCCATTTTAGCATTAGACTTTACTACAGACTGTCATTGTGATTCTCCCATTCAGTGTGGATAGACTACATTCTGCTGTAAATTTCTGTAAAGTGGATACATTTTGATCCTCTGCTCCCCAATTCGATTACAGCCAGGCTTGATCGAACTCTTTGATTACTCCCCCCTCAAAGGTGCATTGTACTGTCTTTTTGTTGTCAAAGAAGCACTTTACAATTGCCATTACTGATCTTGTTATCCTGATAAACACCAATTGGCATGCGGCGCTTAAGTAATTTTGTTTCTGGCAACGTTATTTTTTCTTCCCCACATTTGAAGGACCACTGCACCTGTTAATGGTGGCTGGTCATAATCCTATCCATGTGTCAAAGCATTTGTCACTGCTAGCTGAGCGGACCTCACAACAAATTGGAGAAATGTGAATCCAAACTCATTTTGCAATTTTTGCAGTGCCCCATCACCACCACTACCACTCCTTCTCAAATCTTACCTCCAGCACCTCCAGAATGCTATCCATTTTACAGGGATGTGTATATCCTGCACTGCTGTAGATCTCCTTTTTTTTTTTTTTTTTAGAATCAAAATGTCTTTTTTTTATTCTTTGGTTGTGGTTTTTCTGCCTTATGTTCTTGTATTAGATCCTAATGCATGGTCATTTTATAATTTTATTTTTCCACATTGAACAGCAGATTCCAATGTAATCTTTGTGTAGAGATGTCCCTGCTGTACTGAAATGTGCTGTAAGCATACACATCTACTCATTGGATGCTGCTTCTGTTCTGTTAACCCTACAGAGAGCATGGTCAGGGCTTGCCTTTGGTCTTTATTTGCATGAGATTATTATTATGCTTATGTAGAGTCTCTTACTTTTATTATTACTATTATCACACAGTGCCACACATACTAATATTTTTCCAATAAAGACTGTAGTTTTCTTCCTAACCTTCAGTGTGCTTTTTGCTGATTTCCATGTGTTCCTCCCCCTCCTCCCTCCACACTGTGCTGTCACTAAGACGGTCCCCTCACTCTCTATGTGCTCTCATTTCTCAGCTGTCTTTGACAGAGTTTCTTCAGGTTGCCACATTGCTTACTTTGGAGTAGGGGCAAGCACATTTTTCTTTCCATTTTTAAAATAAAAAGGCATGTTTGATATTGAAACCTCAACACTGATATTTCCTGTTACAGGCTGTCATTCCGTCCAAATCCATACACTACCTAGACAGCCTCCCTCGCAGCCAATCATCGCTGTTAACATTGTGAGATATATATATATCCTTTATTAAAAAAATATTTTAAATAGTGAATTAGTGAAGCACAAAATAGAATTTAAGGATTATTAAGGCCTTTTCCTTTTCTTTCTGGAAAATAAACAAGTTCTGGTTTCGAATTGGATACCAGCAAAAAGTTGTGACAGGGGCATGTTTACCACAGAGTTGCATCACACTCTTCAAGGGCTTGGAAACTGTGGAGACCAGTTGCTGTAAATTTGAAAGAAACATGTTTTCATGTAAGATTTCAGCAGTTCTTAAGAGCCCTCTTTTGTTATATGTATGTTATTTATTTAGCTTTGGTTTGCCTTATCTAGACTGTTCATATTGGGCGATGGCCCTGACCTGTTTAGCTCCTAGACTCACTCAATACAGAGCCATGCTGAGGTAATTTATGATGAATGATGTTTTGCACAGTCTTGCTGAAGGAAAGCAAGGGCTTTCCAAAAAAAGAAGTCATCTGATCCAATACCTGAACATATCAAATTGTTCAGCATTAATGACAATTTCACAGATGTGTGAAAGCACCATCATGATTCATGAAGTTATTCATAATATTGTTCACTAATGTAGCCCCATATCATCAGAAATGGTGCCATTTTTCTGAATCATATTTATGTATAATTTGTTTTTCTTTACAGTGATTTGAGAAGCTGTTTAGTCCACTCCACTGATTTCCACCACAGAATTTAAATGGCCTTGAAGAGCACCGCTGTTCAGTGTTGGTTTTCAGATTTTCGCCTTGAATACGGAGATTTCTTTCTTTAATCTTTTAAACGACACTGAACTTGAGATTATATAATCCAGAGAGAGTGGAAGGTTATGGAGATTGTGTTTTACTTTGGAAAAACACTGGTGAAACACTCAGCATAGTTGCAACTTAAAGACCGTTCTCTTTTTAAACCCATTTACAGCATTGATCAATTGTCAGTTTACCCAATAGGAATTTAGACTGTTTTTAGAAGAGGTTTTGGGCATTTTACTAGCTGGGTTTTCCCATCTTTTTTGCCCCTGTCCTAAAAAGTATAGCTTGGTTCCAATTCAAACTGTGTATGTATAAAACAAAATTAAATAAATAAAAAAAAAAACAGGAAAGACAAATAGGACTGCCATTTGTTCTCTTCATGATGACAAAATCAATATCCCCACCTCACCTTATACCTTAGCAAGATGCCTTGAACCAAGGCAACCAAGTGGCTTTGTCTTACAGTGACAAAATCCACCTTCTGTCAATCATTGGTATGTTTTAACTGAAAAGTGTAAAAGTATTATCCACGAGATAACAGATAATGACCACCTATTAATTAGTGAGTTTTGCCTCCATATGGAGCTTGCTGCCTCCTGGCTCTAGCCTTCAACATCAGTACTCAGATACAAGAGCGATATAGACTTTACCTCCAGCACAAAGTGAACAAGCAGAGACTCCTGAATGTCTAGCTATTCCTTTTTACAGTCTCCCAATGGGTAGCACAAAGACGATACACAGGTTGAAGAATTAAATGGTGGCCGCTCAGTCTGCGCATCTAAACTTGTGTCTCTGTGTTATGCTGTCAGGTCCTCAGCTGGTGTTTTCTTTATTAGCACAACAGACCATGACACATTTATATTCATGTTGCCTTTCTAGCTGGTGACAGCAGCATAACTAAACCCAGTTAGGCTAATGTTGTTTCTCAAGCACAGATAATGCGTTAAACTCTGAGTAATGAGCGCATATGAAATAAAAGAGGTCACATTTTTTTGTTAGTAATAACTCATTTCTCTTTACACGCTGACTGTGTAGTGACATTTCATTTTTATCACATCTCCAGTTTTTTAGATGTCTGCTCTGTTTGTCTTTAAACGAAGCATTAGATGCTTCTATGAAAAGTTTCAAAGTGAGACACATTTCTTACATTTTAACACTTGACTCAGCTGCGTGAGCCTTACATCTGCGTGCAGTGTCTGAAAAAGGCTCAAGGTGTGTCCAAGGAACAGCCAGCCCGGCAGCTGCACAGCATGCGTGGCTGAACTGATACACCCCCTCCCCCCAGTCTTTTACATGACAAATTGGACCAGCAAGTTCAGCAAAATGATTTTCCAAGCATGTGCATGTTATGCTGGATTTTTTTTCTTGACCAAGTGCAGCTGTACAACACATGCACTGATTCTTCCTCGTTAATCCTCGCCTTCTGATGGTGAGTGTGTTATAATCGGTGAGCTCAGCAGGTGCGGGGACGATTTCTGCCTGATGGGAGACCACCGGACAGGCAGAGGACAGGGGTGTGTTAGAGAGGAGGGGTGATGTAAAGCTGCAGTGACTTCAGGAGGAGTGGAGGAAGAGAGAAAGAAAGAGTTGAGGTTCCATGTCAGACTGCTGCAGCGCAGGTGGGCGGGGCTTACTGGCTGTCACTCTCTGTGGGACACCATGCTGCAGCCATGCTGTGGGGGAGGGGCTGCCTGTGCAGCAGCTGAGGGTAAAGTGTAGGTGTGTGTGTGTGCGTGCGTGTGTGTGCTTCTGTCTGTGAGTCAAAGACAAAGCCTCAGCTGTAACAGTAGAAACATCAGGGCTGCTGCTGCTGGCAGCTCTGCACTACGTCAAATATTAATGTCAGCAGTTCATGTTGTGAAAAGCTCCCAGAGACAAATAATCTGATATTTACCCTGAACACACAACAGTCCAGCTTCGCCGGGTCACAGGCTTCATGCAAAACTGATGTACAGCCTTTAACCAATCCAAGCCACCAGTCTGCCATTTCTGCTCTACTTCCTCAGCCAAATGCTGTTTTTCACTTTGCCCGTGGCTCTCTGGGTTCACTGGCTTCCCATGTCCCGAGGCTATATCCAACAAAGCAAAGCCAGACAAATATGTCGTTTCCACAACAACAACAAAAACGGAGCATTGTGAGAAATGCCCTTGTTTCATCTGCACAGGACTTTATGCAGTTGTAACCACCTCCCGGCACATCTAACTCTCCTTAGTTGATATGCTACGGCTTAAAAAACACTGAAGTAAAAGCAATATTTCACTTTCTGCTTTTGGGAAATGTCACTCACTTGTTGTAAATTAGATCTCAACTCAGTGAACCATCTACTGTTAATTGAATTTGTCAGGAAATGTTAAATATGTCATATAACATTAACAAAGAGCCAAATCCACAATGTTGTTCTATGTTATTGTTTGACAGTTTAAGAGTAAACAGTTTAAATGGGTAGTTCTTATTCACGGGACATGCAAAGACTCAAGACTGATGCATTTCAGTATACACTCTGCGCAATCCATCCTCCAGACCCCACTGTCCGCTTTCCTCTCCAGAGGAAATCTAGAGACGCTTTAATTGGAAGTTAAAGGAGTAATACTTTGCCTCCACCTCAGCTTGCTTCCAGCCTTCATTTCTGTGAGCTCTGAGTAATTTGTATTGATTGTTTTGTGCAAGTGCAATACCAAGGTGACTCAGTGTGACTAGCACACAACCTCCTATCTCCTCTGCTTAATAGGAAGGGTGGAGAGAAGACAAAAAATGAAAGCCCATAAACCTTTCAGACTTTCGTGATGGCTGTGGTGTTTTACTGTTATCTGAGTCTTTTGTTGAGAAAGCCACAGTTTAATATGTTGCTTCAAACAGCAAAGATAATAACAGTAGCAGAGTTTGAAACTATTGGTTTTGCTGGAATTCATTTTGGAAATACCCTAGACCCCCAGTTAGTGAGGCTACGTCTTTCCTGTTGGCTGCACATGGCAAGTGGAGACGCAGACCATTGAGTGAAATCCGTCTGTGGGTTTAGATGGTGCTCCACAGGGTTCTCCACGTCTGCGTCGTCCATCTGCTGTTTTGTCTGTCTTGTCTCTTCCTGTGTCATGTTCCTTTCTGCGTGGTTGGTTTTTAAATGTGTTTGTCTTTTTTAGGACTGTGTGCAAAAGTGTTGTTGGTTCGTCTCTCTGTCGTGTAAGTTTTCGGTCAAAGCAATCACAGGTTGCTCCGTTTTGATCCCTTGCATTTATTCCCAATAGGAGCGCACTTCACCAGGCATCAACACAGCCATGCTACCTCCTGCCGACACTTTCACCTGGGTGCTCCCCAGGCCCCCATCTCAGCTGAGTTTCCTCTAGGACACGCCAGCCAGCCCCCGCAGACAGGCCTGGCCACCCACCTGCCCCCAACGCACCATCCACCCCTCACTGCCCTGCCCGGACCCCCTCAGTTTCAGGATGTGCCGGGGCCTTCATTCCTACCTCAGGCCTTACACCAGCAATACCTCATCCAGCAGCAGCTCCTTGAAGCACAGCATCGTAGGATCCTACCACACTCCAGGTAGTGACCCTTGCATCCACACAAACACAGGTGTAAATGAACACAAAAAAAAAATCTAAACAAAAAAACCCCAGATATTTTTTAATCTAATCTTTATCTAATTACAGAAGAGCCCAGGAGCGTATTCCCCTGAACCCTCACAGACTGCGTTCGGGCTACGAGTACTCCCCGCCCCTCCACGTTCCTCAGCCAATGACACAACAGCCGCGGTACCTGGCCGAAGGCACCGACTGGTGAGTCACCGTTGGGGATTAACAAGAATCCTGCAGAGATGAGAAATGATCCCGTCTTTTTTTATCTTTCCACCCATCTGTCTGTCTGCCACATTGCCTGGCATGGACGATGTTAATTTAGCCATGTGCCGCTCTTTCTGCAGGGATCTCAGCGTAGATGCTGGCCTCCCTCACCATCAGTACCAGCTCCAGCAGCTTCCCCAGCACTATCAGCATTACCTGGCCTCCCCTCGAATGCACCACTTCCCCAGGAACACATCCTCTGCACAAGTGGTATGTTGTCACTTTGTACCTCAGGCTGCCTTGGACAGCTTTATACACAAGTCTATATTCTTGCTGTAATATGATGAAGGATTTTGTTGTAGGTTGTGCATGAAATCAGAAACTACCCATACCCCCAGCTTCACCTGTTGGCGCTGCAAAGTTTGAATCCTTCGAGGCATGCCACTGCTGTGCGAGAAAGCTATGAGGTAAATCTGACTGTGCATCATCAAACCCTGTGTTACTTTAAGTTATATGTACTAGCTGTTCTGTAGCTTTTAATCAGTATGAGCTTCATAAGCAGATTTTTTCGTTCTTTTCTGACCACAAAAACAGCAGTGAACCAAACCATTTGTCGTCCATCCAGTAGCTATTCTCTTTTTAATATTCTGCTTCATTTTATTCAAACTCGGTTGTTCCTGCAGGAGCTGCTGCAGCTGGAGGATCGACTGGGGAGTGTTAGCAGAGGAGCTGTTCAGACAACCATAGAGAGATTTACTTTTCCACACAAATACAAGAAGGTATGGCAAATGAGACAAAAATCTGTTGAACATTTGCTTTTTTCCCCTTCGTTTTGACCCTACCTTTTTGTCCCACAAACAGAGAAAGCCCCTGCAGTTGAAGATTGGGGAGGAGGAAGAAACAGATGTGGATGAAAAATGTACCATTTGTTTGTCCATGCTGGAGGACGGAGAAGATGTCAGGTAATAAATACTTTGTAGACCCATAAATCGTAAAAAAGGACGCACACTTATTCTGAGTGAGTTAAATGAGAAAATCTATACCAGATTGTTTTGATGGGAAACATGATGCTGCAGGCTGCAGATGATGAGCTTAGCTCAGAGATGCATTGCAGTATGGGTCTAAACAGCAGGGACTGATGGGAAAGACGAAATGGAAGCCAGACTTCCGTTTCTATTATCGCAGACAATATGACATCATTGGAAGATAGACAAGCTAATTGCCTAAGTGAGGCATCAAGCAATAGCAAGAGATAAACGAGGCACGACAACAGGAATTACTCTTCCGCACAAAACACTAAAAAAGGTCAAAAAATAACATGCTTAAGTTATCTAAGGGACTTATATATCATGTTTAACCTGAGTAGCGGAAGACTGCGGGGGGATGTGCCGGGAGTTCAGTGTTCTCGCCAGCCGGCTAGCTATCGAGCTGGTGGGGAACAGGCGTCTCCAAAACCGTCAGAGCACGTTTGCAAATATGTGATGTCTTGATAAACCAAGCAGATATTTGAAGTTTACACAGCTACATTCTCGCCTGAAAATATGTTAAAAGTTTATTTTGTGGCCCAGAAAGAGTAATAAGAGCAATATTAAAACTTATTAGCGGCCGCCATTATTGGAAATGAATTTGGCGCTGGGCCGCGCTCTCCAACAGTGTGCATTGTGCACTGTGGCGCCTAAAGTGTGCGCGTAACAGTGAATAAAGCGGGCAGCTGTCTGACCAATCAGAGAGCTCCTTACGTCCCACGATGTGGCTAATTTGAATAGCAGCAGGATTTTTAAAATGAA
>VUQR01005043.1:5701-38051 GCA_015108515.1 Hemichromis elongatus
TGGTCGTCTAAAAAAAAAAAAAAAAAAAAGTCCTGTCTTCACCTTTAACCCAACCCACTTCCTGTTCTGCCTGCAGGAAATGAGGGTAGAGCTGGATGAAAAACGAGATGTGATGCGGTCACTCCAGGAAACGGCCAGCTGTCTGTGTCAGGAGAACCATCCTGCCAAGCAGACCGTGGAGGTGAATTTCATGATTTTATTCATTCGGGCTGGATGACCTTTAAAGACGCTGGGTTCCAGTATCCGTGGCTCACTTGTCTGGAACAAATCAACCACAATGCTTCTGTTAAAATGCTCTTTTATTCCCTTTGCGCTCCTTTTAACCTTCCTTGGCGACGAGTAGGAATTATTGTGCACGTCTTAAAATACTGGCGTAACTACACTTATTTGGGTTATGGTTTTCATACCAGTCTCATGATAATGCTGCATGTCCCCTATCACTGCTGAGAGCCAGAAACCCCAGTGGCTGGGTGAAACGCTGACTCTGTCTGTGCTGATTAACATCCCAGTTAGAGCCTTGCAGATAGAAAGACTTTATATGATCGGAGGCTGTAAAAATCTACTTATTTCCCCTAAAGGACCTCTTACGTAAGTTTAGCATGGCACCAGCTTTCAATCTCCATCCATCTCCCTGTTATCAGGCTTACAGTGCAGCCCTGCAGACCCAGTGGCAGTGGGTGGACCAGCTCTGCTTGTGTGTGGAGCAGCATCTTAAAGACAACACAGCGTACTTCCAGGTATTTTTCCCATTTTGGTAAAGGACTTCACCCATATGTGTAAGTGGGTTTATATTAAAAAGAATTTTGTGTCCTTACATGCAAATCCATTTTTACTTTTGTCAGTTCATGAGTGATGCCCGGGACTGTGAGTCATACCTCCGCCAGCTGCAGGACACCATCAAGAGACAGTACACCTGTGACAAGAACAGCAGGCTCAGCAAACTGGAAGACCTGCTGCAGGACTCAATGGTATCTTTACATCAGTTTTCTGTCTTAATAATAATATTCAGTTTCTTCTTCTATGTGGCGCAGATTTATGGTGCTGAAGAAAATAGCACCAAAAATAGTTTGAAGGAAAGACCAACTGTGTTTTTTTTATTTTTGACTATTTACTGCAAGTAATTGTGTCAGGTTAACCTGTACTGGAGCTCAATGACAGATAACAGAGAGACAATAACAGAGGTTTGATGTTATGTCTCCATTTAGCGAGATAATTTCAAGATGTGGCTCCATAGTCTAGTGCTCAACAAACGTCCCCAGTTTGATGCTGGGAGGAAGAAACATGAAACATGCTGTGGCGACCCTGAAAGTGGCCACTTCTAATCAAAAAAGGGACGTTTTTTTCTTCTTGAATTAAAGCATTTTGTCAACATTTCAAGTTGATCCCTTCATTTAACTTAGGAAAGCGCTTTTCCCTAACTACAAGCCCCAGCTATACCCACGCATGCACATTCATACAAGACGATTTATTGTACACAGACAGTGCTTCGGTTTCACAAATTCTGAAGGTGGTGTCTTACCTGAAGACACTTTGACATGAGTGCTAGAAGAACCAGGTGTCAAACCATCCAACGTACCACTCTACCTTCTGAGTCACAGCTGTGAAGCCACGTGCAAACAAGATAATACACTACAATTAACATTTTAAGTAGCATATTTCTATAGCAGATAACTGAGTGTCCTCTGGTGTTGCAGCGTCTTACTGAGTGTTTTTGCTCTGCCTCGGGGGGGCTGCAGCACCTCGTGTGACAGGGCGAAGTAATCTGTTAGAGAGTCCTGAATCATCTACCCCCCGTGGCGCATTTGCAAGCCTGCCATATTTGCACCTACTTCTCTCTCACACACACACACACCTCTGACTTCGTGCAGATGGCAGGGTTAGTGCGGGCATCGCTCCACAGGCCAGAGCAGCATCCGTGTCCTCTTATTAAAGAGGTGTGCGAGAGAGCGAGTGTCACAAACAGATGCTTTTCTTAGCAGCGTGGATGTACTCAGCATTTTATATAGATATGCTATAATCACATGCTGTCTGCTGTGTTTACATCTGTGTCTGTCAGCCTGTGTGTGGTTGCGTGTTGGTGAAGTTTGCACGTCATTGTGCCGACAGGCCGGTCCTCCAGGTACCTTTAATTGACATAACAAAAAAAAAGCAGCTGAACTTTTGTCTGACCGAGATAATAACCGAGAAAAGAATACTGACTCATCCTATTCAGCTTCTTTAAGGTGGAGATGGGTGTTTAGCAGTGTCCGTTTGATCAGGCCTCTCCCTCCATTCTGACTTGTTTCATGCCTAATCTTTTCTTTGTGGACTGTCACTGAATGACTTCTTCATATGTGGTTAGATACCACGAGCATTTGTTGCCTTTGAAGCTAGATAAAATACATATTATCTCCTTGTCCAGGAACCTCTCGCCAAGTATCATAATGCTGTCATACATGTTATCCACGGTCTTCTTATGTAATATTTTAGCACAATGCTTCTGTGGTGATCTAATTTGCTTTACAGAAGTCCTTGATACCCTGTGGTTGTAATTAACTAGAATTCCTCATGCATCCACTTTTTAATTTATGTCTGTGTAAATGATGTTTGTCACTGGTCCTGCTGACTGCAGCGAATGCGATCTCACTGTGAAATTCATTCCTGGGCTGTGATGTATGAAGTTATTAGCTCTCTGCCTCAGACTGAGTGTAACTCTCGGCTCCATTCATTGTTTTCTTTCCTGTACCTGTAACTGTCTCTCTGCTGTCTCCCTCTCTAATGAATCCTTAATGACTCTCTCTGCTTCTGCTTTAGGGGTGAGACAGGAGTGAAATGTAGTTCTACCTGTCAGGGTGAAAAGCCCATGTTAAATGTTTAATGGTTAGTGGTCAGGCTAACACGGGCAGCTGAGTCAGGAAGCAACGGGCCCACTCATCTCAGCAGCTACAGGCTAATAGGCCGTTAAGCTGATTATGTGTTGAAGGACCTCAGACAGAAAATGTTTTTAAATATGATTTTGGTGAGTTTTGTGGTGTGAAATTGAAGAACTCGAAGACAAATGATATAGCGTGAAACATCTGAATGTCTACTGGAAGCATTTTCTGTAGATTTTGTAAACTCATTCCCATTTTTTTCCAAATTTATTTGTGATTTAGACTGAAACGTCTGCTGCTGGGTGGACTTCCATATACTGGATATTTAGCCCCTCTGCACTCCTGCAAAGATTGAATTTTAATAGATTATTACAATCAATTATATATTTATCTGTAATAATGTATTTAAAATCCAGCCCAATAGATCTGTTGTAGTTTCTTAACATTGTTTATTTTCTATGGTATGGGATATGGGTAATTATCAAATAATTACCTTATGGAAAGGTCTGCGTACTGTTAACATCCCTGCTTTAAGTTCTCAGATAGATATCTTTACCTTACAATGGGAAAAAAATGCCTTTAGATGAATGTTGTTGTAAATCCACACATGTACAATCAATGTTTCATGTTGTTGTTGTTGTTGTTTTCCTTCCTGTAGGAGGAGAAAGAGCAGCTCATTGAGTATCGGAGTACAGTAGCTAGCCTGGTGGGCCGGGCCAAGACGGTGGTGCAGCTGCGCCCCCGCAGTGCAGAGAGCACTCTGGGAACTACAACACCCATCAAAGCCATCTGCGACTACAAGCAGATCGAGGTACGGCACCCGAAGCAGCATCATCACACTTCATGAACATGTGGGCATGTCCCTGAAATCTGTGACTTTAAGAGAAAGAGTGCATATTTAGCACCGACTCACCGCTGACCTCACCTCTTGATTGTTCTTGCCCCTCTCCACCAACAAGCCCCTCCCCCCTCCCCTGCACTTCCCCACAAAGCCCTTACTCAGCTACTGTTTTCTTCAAGCTAGTGAAATTTAGATTGATGTAAACAATCATGAACAGTTTCCTTCATAACGAAGAATATCGCACAGCAATGGATTTTTTTTTCACAGCTCCAGTTTTTGTTTGTTTTTTTTTTGTTTGTTTTTTAATCGGCATGTCCAAAATTTGGAAACTGAAAGGACATAATTAACTAAAACTTATGATCTTTGCCTCCTCAGAAAACACTCTGACTCAGTCTTTAAGAAAAATAACCGAGGCACTGTGAGATTCACTCTCAGATTCAGCTGTGATGACCTCTGGGAATCTAAAAGCCAATCAATTATACATCTGCCCCATCCTCTTTGCACTCTCAGATAAACCCGCGCCCTGAGAGCTTGGCACGGACATATAGCTGCCCCCAGCGCTGCTATATTTAGCCTACTATGTGTTAGATTGCCCAGGGTGGGTTTGCTCCCTGAAGCATACCAGATGTGAGGTCTTGTTTCCAGGTAAAGGATGAAGGTGGTTTGGTCCTCCACCTCATCACTGATCTAAAGCCACATGAAGAAACCTCGCACACAGCTGACAGTTATAAAAAAAAACAACCAAAAAAACATCTGGACAAACGTGCACATGAACCAAAAGTAATCTTTCTCTCCTTCACTTTCCTGTGTCTTCTCCTTTCTTTCCATACCCTCATGTACCTTTTTTTGGCCTCTCCCCTCTCACTCCCTCCTCTTCCTCCTCCCCATTCTCTTCCCTCCCTTCCCCCCTCGTCTGTCGGCTGGGCTGGCAAGACAAACGTTCAGGTATAGCTGCCTATATTCTCCCTCTCTCACCTCAGATTCTAACACTGCACACACTGTACTGCCCCCAGGTGCCGCTTTCTTATCAGCTGATTTCAGGTTGTATAATTGGTAAAAAACGTTGTGCCTGCCTCAGAGTTCTCGGAATAAATTAGATGAAATTACGTATGAAATGGTTCTGAGTACCTTTCTTTTACTGGATTTCCTCCCCGGAACAAAAATCTGAAAGCTTGTTGTGTTATGTTGTCACAGGGAAAATATAATTTTGCGATGTTCACCAAATGAAATCAACAAATTGGGTTTGTTTTAAGTGTTTTATAATAACGTCCAAGTGAAACGTCACTCTTATATGTGCATATGTTTATGGTGTCCAGAATCTGGTGATAGGATCATCTCACAAAAGTTTATTATGGCAACAATCTGTGAATCAGTAACCACGTACTAACTTAGCCACTGGAAATTACCGCAAATGATTCGGCTTTTTCCGGTACAGCCAGCCGCTATCCAGCCCAAGACTTCCTGTTCTGTGTACAGCCTATTGTCTCTGAATGCACATGCATTTGAAAAAGCTGACAAAATGCTGGATATTGTTGCCAGACAATAGCCAGTGGTTTGTCACTCTTTTGGAGTTTTCATAGATGTTTATCTTTATGCAGTAAAATCCATCTCAAATATGATTGGTCAATGGCATTTGGACTACAAAAACAAATAAGTAATGTCTCTTTTCTACAGATTCCATATATTTATGTAGAATCAGTTAATGGCTTTCGTATGTTTAGTCACAGATTTGTGGCAGGTGTCAGGCTGAGATCAGTTGATAAGAGCAGGTGGTAACCGCTGAACTGAACTGAATTTAACCCGTCTGTGCCCCTCAGGCTCATTCAGTCAGTCAGAAAATAACATTTCCGTTTCAATATATCTTCATGTATTAAGTGTTTGTGCACAGCTTTGCATTATGGTTTGTATGTGTGTGTGTGCAGGGAAGGGGTGAGAGAGGGTGGCGGGTGGGGGTGGCTGTGCAGCCATAACACTGAATTTTAGAGCCAAACTTTTTTTGTCATCTGTTTATATCCTTTGCTGGGTTTCCTGCCGATAAATGTGTCACTAATGTTTATTTCCCCGTTAAATTATTCAAACCCAGCTCAGGTTTTAGGAAGTTTCGCTTTGACTTGGTATAGTTGCTGCTTTCACAATAAAAGGCTTTACTGGTGTAAAGCAGCTTTCACACCACATGGCATTGTCCCCGCTCAGCTTCTCTAATATCACGTCATGTTAGGGCTCCTGCTAATTTCATAAAGTCCATGAATTTTTTGCATTTTGTGTTGCATTATGAGGTTTTTTTTACCCTGTTAGATTTTGATTTACACATTTTTTTCCCCTTTTTCTCCTTCCTTGCTTTCTTCTGCCCATTTCTCCATCATCTTTTCTAAAATCTTTTAAACCTTTCTCCTAATTTTCTCTCTTGCTGTCAATCCTGTTTTCCACATCATTTCCAACATCTGTCTTTTCATAACCTCCATTTCCTCCTTCAACCTCCATTGCCACTCTCATCTGTCCTTCCCTGTCTGCGCACCTCGCCTCATGCTCTCAGATCACGATAAGCCGAGGAGAGGAGTGCGTGCTGCAGGACAACTCGCAGAGGACCAAGTGGAAGGTGATCAGTCCGACGGGGAACGAAGCCATGGTCCCCTCGGTGTGTTTCACCGTCCCACCTCCAAACCAGGAGGCCATCGACACAGCCAGCAGGTGAGCCACGTACTGGAAACGTGGATTGGTGTTGTGACTCTATGTATTATAATTTCACTTTCCTGATTATTTACTTTTCTTCGATGCACAAAATCCCACAATACCCAGCGTAGCGAGGCCTGCAGTACACTTCAGGAAAAACACTGGACAGTAGAAAAGTTCGGCTTTCACATCTGTCCAAAATCCTAAGAATCTCTTTTCTAGAGATTATCTGACTGTTGAGCTTGAATTTAATTTATAACATTGTGCAGCAACGCTGAAATAACTTTTGACTGGACGTCATTGGAATTGGATTAACGTTTGTGTTCCTTGTGTTTTGTCTACAGAGCTGAGCAGCTGTACCAGAAGGTCATGTCCCTGTGGCATCAGCTCCATGTGAACATGAAGAGTGTGGTATCGTGGCACTACCTGCTCAAAGACATCAAGACTGTGTCTGGGTGGAACTTGGACATGGTGAGATCCTCTCCATGTGTTTAAATGTGATGCCTATGAACTTGGACTTTGTTCTCTCGCCGTGATGATTTCGATTTGCGGTTACCTTCTTCTCGTCCGTTGTATTTATCGTCTCCCTCCATGTCTCACCTCTCAGATTCGGAGTCAGTCTCCATCAGAGCGGGAGCACGTCCTCGGTCACCTGGAGTCTCAGCTGGCCGACTTTCTGTCAGACAGCAAAGAGAGCTCGCTGTTCACGCCGGCCGAAAGACGAGAGCTCGAGAAGGACGTTCAGCAGGCCCAGCAACACTGCCAGGACCTGCTGCTCAACATGGAGACCGGTGAGTGAAAATGGATACATTTAGTTAATCTCTTGCTGACCTCTGACCAGCTAAACTGGTGCAAATAACAGTTTTCCATGTCTTAAAATGACAGTCTTAATCTGTTAATGAAAATAATCTTCCTTATTTTTCATCTTTCATTTTTCTCCAGTGGAGAAGGATGAGTCGGTCTCTCGGTCATACCTGTCAGAGCTGCAGAACATCACCCTTTGTATTAACGAGGCTGAGCAGAGACTGATGAAGAGTATTGAGACTCCGCCTCCCATCCTGTTGTCAGGTGATGGTGCTGACAACACCGTCCAGATTAGAGAGCAGGAGGTGAGTTTGAGCTCCATCTGCTGCTTGCAAAGCGTCATAACCCATTTTAATAAAGAACTGGGTTTTTTTCTCTTTTGTTTCTTTTTTTGCAGTATATAGTTTTTGTCTTCCTTAAAGGTAGAAGAAGGAACGCTGATCCATTAATAAATTAATCAAGAAATATTGCGGAAAATACTGATCATAAAAGTGATGATAATTACAGCTGCTACTGAGTAGTATGACTTAATGTGTGGACGTTTCGAAACATTTACCACACAGGAAGATATTTTGATGAAGCAAAGCAGTTTTTATTTAAATTTTAAGGATTGCCACGTTGCAGTTTAAAAAAAAAAAGATGGTTCCAAAAAAACCTGTAATAAACATATTTTTATCCAGAAGCTGCAGTCTGAGCTGGACAACCTGCGCTCCAGTTTGGGTGACGTGTCTCATCGCTGCGTTAAGTTCTTCGAGGAGAAGCCGACCTCGTCCAGCGTTCCTGCCCTCCGGTCGGAGCTCAATCACGCTGTGGAGAAGATAGACAAACTGTACAACCTCTCAGTTGTCTACCTCGAAAAGTTAGTTTGATTCTCCTCCTTCAGTCATGTGAAACCGCTGTTCTTCTTTTTTCCCCAGATGTTAAGATTTGTTGTCATTTTCCATCTTTAGGTTAAAAACGGTGGATGTCCTGATCCGTAGCCTGGATGAAGCAGAGAGCCAACTCAGGAAGTATGAGAGCAGACTAAGTGAGGAAGACATTGTTCCTGCTGACACAACAGCCATTCAGAACCTCAGAGACCAGCTGGGGGTAAGCCTCACCATTACATCAAGTCCACTTATGTCCCCATAAAGATGAAACCTCTGACCTTCTAATCTCTAACTTTCAGAAATGGCAGGCTGAGCTTGGCGAGCAGGAAGGTATCTTCCAGTCTCTACAGGTGGAGGTACGTCAGGCCAAAGAGGCGGGGTCTCAGCTCAACAGGCTCCACCCAGACCGCAGCCCTGAGCTCGAGCGCTACCAGGACAAAGCCAACCAGATAACAGAGAGGTGGAGCGGAATCAAAAGACAGATGGAGACACGGTGAGTGAAGATGCCTAAAAAGAAAAGGATGAGCATAATTAACGGGTGTTGTGAGGTTTTTTCTGCGTGTAATATGACAAACGATCTAACGACCTGCTTAAAAACACTAACTGGATGCTGAACTTATTATCAGGATGTTAGTGTGGAAAATTATCTGAGGGTAGTTTTCTTTTTTCTGCAGACGAGCGGATCTTGAAGCTCTGGGCTCCTCCCTGCAGCAGTACAGAGATGGCCACTCCGCTTTGATCAAATGGATCGAAGAGACGACGGAGAGACAAGAAAACACACAGCCGGGACAGATGGACAGCAAAGCGCTGTCGGAACAACTGGCCCAGCAGACTGTTAGTGCCGCTGAATCCTCTGGCTTAAAAATTGTGTCCGGAAGAGAAAAACGACCTGAGCCTAAACATTTATAAATTCTGATTGTTTTTCTTTCCAGGCCTTGGTAACTGAGATTGAACAGAATCAGACCAAACTAGACGAGTGCCAGACTCACTCCAAACAATACTGTGCCTCAGTGAAGGTGAGACACCGTGTCGGACGTGTCTTGCAGTGAAGCAGTGAAGGCAAACTGGAAACTTGATATCTCTCATGCTTTTATCCTGTAGGATTATGAACTACAGCTGATGACATTCAGAGCCTTTGTAGAGTCGATGCACAAATCACCTGTCAAGAGGAGAAGGATGCACTCTTCCTCTGACGCCATCACTCAGGAGGTAATGAGATAACCGTTTACCACTGTGATCATTGCAGGAGCTTTATTGTTTTAAGTAAATAAAATTTGTGTGTTTTATATTTGTCTGAACCTAATTTCCTGCAGTCAGTCATGTGTTTGTTTGGGGTTTTTATTATCTCTTCAGTTTATGGACTTGCGCACACGCTACACAGCCTTAGTGACCTTAACAACCCAGCACGTGAAGTACATCAGCGATGCTCTGAGAAGACTGGAGGAGGAGGAGGTGACACTTTATTCTCTTTCAGTGACTGTTGCTTTACAAAGTGGTCAACTATTATTAACTGTTTCATTTACATATACATTACTTTGGGGTTGCTGTCGCTCACCGAATTGAAGAGTTATTACTATCACTTCTGTTCCCTGAAGGAGGGAGACAAGGTGCAACACATACTGTATGAACTGGGAGAACGTGCTGGAGCTTAAATGCTCGCCATTCACAGGTCTACAGGTCCTGGGTGGATGAAGCCCTTGTGCTTTTGAGTATTGCCACCAGACTAGCATTGCTTTGGCTATTAAATCTGACCTCTCAGCAGGCAAGACAGAAAAGCAACACTGCAACATAATGGCAGAAAGTGAGACAACTTTAACAGAGGAGTGTCGAACTAACTGTTCTGACCACGACCTGCTGATCCATCAGAACCGGGCAGCAATGCTTGAGAGCTAGAAAAGCAGCTAGCAGCTCCAAATAGTTGATATGCAGCTGACACTGCAGTCCAAACCCCTCTCACTGCATCCCCACACTGGGATGTGTGGAGTAACACCAAAAAAAACAAAACAAGCAGACATCTCATTTGGAGAGCCCTGGAGCAGCAGCCCAGACTCCCTCCAAGAGTAAGGACTAACAAGGTGCAGTAATCATCAGCCTCCGCCAGAGGTTACAACATCGATTACAACATCGATGAGAAGGATGTACACATATGTATGTGTGCAGGCAGGGCCTGTGATGTATGTCATCCCAGGTCATCTGCCTGAACGGTGTGAATAGAGGTGTCTCTGGTCAGGACACAGAGGGGTGTGATATCTCATACTGTACGTGCTGCACAAAGTGAATTGACAAAAAGGGAACTTATGTGATATGTACTATTTAATGTCATTAATTTCTGCTTTCTTGCCCACGTCTGTGCAGAAAGAGGTGGAGGAGGAGAAACAGGCCAGGGTGGGACAGGTTTCAGACCTTCTGGGCTGGGTCAAAGGCCTCCAGGGACGCGCTGGTGGCCCCAACGCTGAGTCTTCTCTGGCCGCTCAACAGGTACTATGTGTAGTGAATGTGAAGGAGACTGTAATGTTGGTACCTCGTTTAGGGACACGTGAAGGTAGTTGTGTTATCGAATACATTCTTCATCTGTCTTTCCTGCAGGCCATCAGCGAACAGTTAGCAGCCAAGAAGGATCAAGTGGCTGAAGCTATAAGGAGCACGCAGGTCTTCCTTTTGTCTAAACAGGCCAGCAAGTAAGTTAACATGATATTCATGGGCATCCTTCTTAGACAGCAATGATTTTAAGCTGTCCTATAAGTCAGTGTTTCCCATCCAGCAGTGCACGCAACACAGTTGCCACTTATGTAGTAAACAACAGGTAAATGGAAGTATTAGCTTAACTAAACTGAAAAACTAAAGAAGTGAAGTGTAATTTAAGAACTGTAGAGGCTGAATCAGGATTAGATGATGATAATAGCCAACTTTAAATGATCACATTATAAATATTATGTCAAAGTCACTGTAAAGCATCACTGTAAACACCTAACCTAAACCTGTTAACCTTGTCCCTTTTTGCTTCTTTAGGTTGTCCCCAGAGGAGCGTGCTCACGTGGAGGCTCAGCTGGACGAGCTGACGGCCACCTACAACCAGCTGTGCGACAGCTCCACCCAGCAGCTGCAGCAGCTGGAGCAGCAACTGGCCAAAGAGGAGGAAAGAAAGGTAGATCAATTTGGCTGGGGTGGGCTGAGCGGGCGAAGGGTGTCTGCAGATTTATGGCAAAAACGTATCCTGCTTCTGCGAGCTTAAACAAAAATAACCACAGGGGTACTTTTATAAAATGTTGCTTTGAGTCTGAATATCTTTGCGAGCGAAGCGTGAGTTCATATGTGGGCCAGCAAATTATCGCCTGTGTTGTTCAGCATGTTGTGTGTTCACAGAGTTTGCATTTTTGAAAAACATCACCAGTGTTGATGAATCTCACTCATTGACTTGGTCTGGTTTAACAAACACCGACAGATCCTGTTCAGATGTGTATTCAGATCCTCTGTAATAACCATTTCTACCAGAGAAATAAGGGTTGCCTAAATAATTTATACACTGCAGGGGGGTTTTTTCGGTTTAAGATACCTCTGCAGCTCATTAGTCAATAAAACTGGTGTTAAAGGGAAATGTTTGGACAGAAAATGACTGGAATACACCGTCTGAACTGGGCCTCAGCATGGAGTGATCCACTCTCACATTATAATATAAAAGCCTGCATTCATGTCATTAACTATCACAAACCCTGATTTTTATCATCCTCATTGTCACTGTCATCATCATTATCATCAGAAAATACATCTGCTGAGCTGCTAACATGGTTAATACACGGCCTTAGTGGTGCCGCACTAGATCAGTACTTCTCAGGTGATGCTAGCAGTGAGGTGGAAGCTGTAGAGCTTTGCTTTTCATGGTTAGAAACTGTCAAAATAAAGGTGCATCCACATTTTTCTGTCATCCCAGCAGCGAAAAAGTAAAATTTTACTTTTCTTTATATGGTGGTAAAATGCCACTGCATAAAGTCAACATTGCTCTTTAGCGTTTTTCTGCTTACGTTTACCCCATATAGATGTACAGTCATCCAAGGGGAGTCACACATTCTCAGCCCTCACACTCTCATATAAGCGTTCCTCCCTTTCATTTGAAATGCGGTACATCATCACTGGATGTGTGTGAGAATTTCAGGTTTGAAGCTGTCATTTATGACACTTGCTAGTTTTTAACAGTTGCGCTCATAGTTGATTTTTGTGTAAATGTTTTGTGGTTTTACTAAAAATGCTCGCTAAAAGGTAAAGTAGAACCTTTTCAGAAGTCACTTTTGAATTTTAGAGCGTAAGTGCACCAAAGGCCAGCTATGCAAAAAAAACAACTTCACCATTTGAGCATGTTGTGTCCAGATCACAAGGGTGTGTGTGTGTGAGAGAAAGAGAATGATATTTTTGTGTTTGTTCTAATGCATACTATTAATGTGTGAAACTTTTAAACCAGCATTTTGCTTGAAAATCACTAACAGCTGCCAACGGAGAGTTGTGGACATCCAAGGATCAGAAAACAAAGCAAAACAGGACTTTGATAAGCATTTTGTGATAGCAGGATAGATCAGCTGCAGGGTTAGTTTTAGTGCCGTTCAGTCTCATGGAGATATATTACGTAATGCGTGGTGTAGTTAAAGACATCAAAGCAGTGTTAGGAGTCTGAATGAAGAGTGGCATGCAGAACGCTAACAACCAGCTTCTCACCTGTCGCGCCTCGCTCTGCCGAGCCAAAAACTGGCCCATTAGTGTGTGCGCAGCAGGACGGGCCCATACGGTAAGTGGCGCTCGCTTTCTCTCTTACCGTTGCCTGTAATTTTTTCTTGTGTAGTTTTTCTAGTCTCCTCGTCTTCTGAATACCTCTGTGTTCCTTTTTCTGCCGTTGTTTTCTTCTTATCTAGAGCTTCTTTCTGCATATCTTGTTAGTATTTGCTTTGTTGCATGCTTACTGTTTGTCCTAGAATACTGATGGTAAGTATTAAAATGCCTTTTAATTTAATAGAAATTACAACAAATCAAAAATGTTAATTAGCAAAGTGCTAACAGAAATATATATAGTGGCATTTTTAAACATGGATAAGCTGTTTTGTTGCAAGTGGTTGCGGGTTTTCTTCTTTTTTTTTCCTGATTCTATGATCTGTCATAGTGTAGTGTCGCATAATAACAAATTAACATTGCATAGTATGCTTGCCGGCTGAAACTGCCAGGTCATTCAAAATAGACAATGAATATCAACTGGGATTTTGGTTTCTTTCTTTTTGCAGAATGAGATTGCCATTGCTGGAGTGATTGACCTGGGTACAGTGGAAACGTTCCCAGTATTCCGAGCAGCTCAACGTGGTCTTATTGACCAGGACACCTGCCATGTTCTGCTGGAGACCCAGCTCATTATGGGTGGGCTCCTTCAACCTGACTCTCCTGTCAAAGTTTCACTGGAGGAAGCTCTAACTCGAGGTCTAATTGACAGCCATACCAGACAGTCCCTGTCTGAGCTTGAGAGTGCCTTGTATTTGGTGGAAAATACCAAGACTGTGAGTGAAGAACAGCAAGAAAATGCCTTGCCTGTAGTTAGAGCCATGGAGACTGGGCTAATCAGAGAGGAAGTGGGACTTCGCATTCTCCAACTTCAGATGAACACAGGAGGCTTGAGACATTCAACTGGAAAAATGTTGAGTTTGGAGCAAGCAGAAGACAAGAGACTTTTGTCTCCCAGAATTATTACCAAGCTCCAGTCGAGACTACAACACGGAGAGCTGATCGATCCAAACACAGCTGAAAAAGTAAATCTTTGTGAGCTGCAGCTCCGGTGTGTTCTCGATGATGATTCGGGTCTTCTTCTCTTGCCTGTCAAGCAGCAACCTGGAGGAACCGTTTGCCTCCGTTCTGGAAGAAAAGTCGGTATTTTCCGTGCGGTGCAGGAAGGACTGATTGATCGGAAAGTTACTGTACGGCTTCTTGAAGCTCAGCTTTTTGCCGGTGGCATTGCAGACCCACGATCTGGTCATCGATTGACAGTTGATGAAGCTGTTCGCCATGGGCTTATGGACCAGGATCTAGCCTCTGCTATGTTAGCACGTCAACTGCAAAATGGGGGCATTCTAGACCCTTTCAGTGGAGAGCGCCTGGACTTAGAAGAGAGTATTCGCAGGGACCTTCTCTCCCCTCGTTTGGCTCTGTTGGTCCTTGAGTCTCTCTGGACTTTTATGGGCTTGCTCTGGCCTGAAACTGGAGAGGTTTTACCCATTGCTGAGGCTGTTCAACAAGGTGTGATCTCAGGGGATCTAGCAAGGAGCACGTTGAGACAACGACATGCCATTCGGGCTTTGTACAACCCAGAAACCCTTCAGGTGCTGCCCCTGAACAGGACTGCTGAAAATGAATTAGATCCGAGTGTGGTCAATTTTCTCAAACAAATCCACATACCAGATGTTCTTTCCAACATGAACCAATCAGGTAACCCATCTCTAAACCGCCATAGCTGGGGTTCCACCAGCTCCTCCTCTCCTCCGTCATCTCCACTGCCTCCATCATCTCCCACAGGCCTTTTGTGGGAAACTAATGGGAAGGATCCTGAAGAACAAGCCAAACAAAAGCTGCTGTTTCACCTCATGACTCACAGTTATGTAGATGCTCATTCTGGAAAGCGCCTCGTGCTGCTAGACCCTGAGCTAATGATAATGATCAAGGACGCTGACATGGCTGCTGGAGAATCTGCTCGGCAAGTTGAGCCACTAAACAGTATGGCTACAGATAAACTGGAAATGGAGGGAAAGATTCGGTTGGCAGATAATGGAGTGAGTGAAGGTGACGACGACAGTTCCAGTTTAGTGACACCAAGTAAGGATTTTGAGATTAGCGGTAGTAGAGGTCTAAAAGAAATGCATGATGGGGAAGGAGACAACAGATCACTGCAGCAACCATCAGAACCCGTAGAAGAGGGTTTAGCCATTTCAGCTAAATATGAAATTGGTGGTGAAAAAAGTGCAAAGGTAGATGAACAAAAGAAAGAAATGAGCAGCTGTGATAGTTTAGCTACAGCTAAATACCTCAAAGATGAAATGACAAGGAGCCCAGATGAAATCATTCAAACTGAATCCCATCCCATGGATAGTCCCGTGCAAGACAGTGAAAGTACAACTGCAACAGAAGTTATTGAAATAGCCACAGCACCACTCAAATCAGAGGATAATGTTGAAAGGACGAGATTCAAAGAGCTCATCCCAGAGGAAAAACCAAATAAAGATGGTAATTTAACAGCATCCCAAGAAATAAAAGATAAAAAACATTCCCAGGCTGAATCAAAAATTATAAAACAAAATGTGGCTGTAAAAGAGACTTACTCAATGCAAGCTAAACCGCAAGTTGATATCTCTGAAGCAGTAGTGGAGAAGCAAGAGGAGGATGCTGAACTGGAGAGGTTAGTCATGCAGCTCAAACAGGGAGGTCTACTGACAGAAGAAGGGGAAAAGCTGCTGCCAGATGAGGCAGTGGCCCAGGGTGTCCTTCCTGGCCATACAGCTGTTAAATTAATGGCTCAAGCCGGTTTGTTTGGGGGTTTCCTAGATGCCAGCAGTGGGGAGTCACTTACCATGGAGGAAGTGATGCAGGAGGGCTTACTAGATGAAGATCTAATGTGGGGTGTCCTAAAGTCAGATAAAACCCTTGCAGGAGTCGTGGATGTGGAGAAAAGGCAGATCTGTGGGGTGAGAGAGGCAGCTCAGGCAGGGTTGATTGATCCCAACACAGCCTCTCGACTTCTGGAAGCACAGGTGGCATCTGGGGGGATTGTTGACCTGCGTAGGGATAAGAAAGTCTCTGTGACTCTAGCAGAAAACCTGGGCCTGATTGAGGATGATCATAGAGAAGAACTTGTAGCACTGGAGAAGGCATGCAAGGGAAAGGATGCCGATTCCTCAACGTTCCTCAAGAAAGCCAGTTTGCAGCTTCAGATGGAAGGTGTTCTCGACCCAGAGTCCAAGTCTCCAGTTCCTATAGAACAAGCTATTCACAGGGGCTTAATTAGACCAGAGGAGGCTTATCAGGTCTTGGCTAGGCAAGTGGCTGAAGGTGGTATAATTCACCATCCTTCAGGCACGAGGCTTCCAGTTTCTGATGCTGTTGATAGAGGACTATTAGATCGGTCCATTGCCCCTGGGTTAGAGGAACTTGAGTGGGTCTACCAAGGAAAAGTCAGTCCTTCACATCGCCCAGAAGCTTTTGTCTTCCAAGCATTAACAGGAGCTATTTTAGACCCAGACACTGGAATTAAACTAACTTTGACAGAGGCAGTTTCTAAGGGTCTTCTAGATGAGAACAAAGCCAGTGAAGTCATGGCTTCTCCCACAGTAACTCAGGGAGTGCTTGACCCCCAAACAGCACGCATTGTGCCCTATTCAGAACTTGTAAACCAGGGTAAGATAGATATTGAAACAGGTAAACGCTTCTTGGAGGTCAAACCATTCCGTGGTGTTCAGGATAAGCAATCAAATGAAACACTGACCCTTCCCGAGGCAGTTGCATTACAGAAAGTTGATCCAGCTCCAGCAATGAGACTTCTCCAAAGCCAGGCAGACAGCGGTGGGATCATTGATATCAGAACTGGAGAGAGGCTGTCCCTGCCTGAAGCTTCTAAGAGAGGTTTAGTTGGAGATGATATGGTCACAGAAATAGCTACAAACCAGTTTTTGAAAGGAGGCTTAGTTGATCCTTCAACTGGACAACGAGTCTCAAGTCTCAATGATGCAACTGTTTTAGGACTGATATCTAGCAATGTGGCTTTGGAGATTCAGGAGAAAGTGATGTCAGTAGAGACTGAGGGTGGTGAGGAAAGCTCTACACCCATTGCCTCATCAGATAGCACATACAGCCCTGCTATCATATTTTCAGCATCAAGTCCAGACAGTTCAGCAAACTGGTCTGATGTTAACACTGAGGAGTCCTGGAAATCTTCACCTTTAAGGGGAGGTTCAGAAATGGTGCAAGATGAAGAGAAGACACTGACATCTGTACTATCAGATCAGTTAAAGTTGTATGACACGATTGCAGATAAGGACGAAGTGGACGAACCTGAGTCAGGGGAAGAAAAGTCTTCAAGGCAGCCGGACGAGTCCATGGACATCTTATTTAAGTTTGCAACTAATGTTGGGAAAAGAATTCAGCAAGCAATAAAAGATATTGAACCACAAAAAGACACCACTAAATTACAGAGTCTTCCTGAACAGGAGGCAGATGAGAGACTGCAAATAAATGATGAACAAAGGAAAAGCATTATCAGAGATTCTGTAGGAGAACTCAAGCCGAAACAAATCTATCATGCTGACAAAGATTTACAGGAAGAGGACAGAACAGGTGTCAATGGGGAACTTGTGCAGGATGGGGAAAAAGAGCGTGTTTCTGAGGATGGAAGATTGAAGGCTAAGACGACGAGTCCTATGGCAGATGACATGGAAAGCAAAGGGGGTGAAGAGGGATCTAGAAAGGATGACGTGGCAGTGCAGAAGGATGATGGCATAAATGAGAAGGTTCAAGTTGTGGAGAAAGAGAAGCCCTTAAAGGTTGAAGATTTAGAGATCAAAACCAGCACTCTTTCAGAGGAGTCAGCACAGTTACTGGCGTCTGCTTCCAAAGAGTCAGAAAACAAAAGCAAAAAGAAGAGGAAAAGTAAAAAGAAGGGAAAAGGTAAAGAGGCAGAGAGTGAAACAAACCCTCCAGAGACTAAACATCCATCTCAAATTTTTCAAACTGAGGAGGAGATGGAAGGGAAATCTGGAGGTGTTGATGCAACTGCAGTTGAGCTTGCATCACAAGACGTAGATGTGAAATCACAGATTCATGGTCAGGCAGCTTCCGAAGGGCCTTTAATTGAAGGACGAGACATAAAGATTGATGGAAAATTTGAGGTTGAGAATAATTTAGTAAAACAGGGACAGAAAGAAGCCTTAAAACTGATCGCTAAAGCAGAGAAAGAAGCAAATAAAATATTAACAGCTACAGGAAAGACTGATGAGAGAGACGAGATGAGAGGGAAATCTGAAGAAAAGGATTCTGTATCTCAGCAACCAGCAAAACCAGAGAGCGTTCAGGAGGTGAAGGAAAGGAAAGAGCATGAGCTGCCTCAGAAATCCCCTCTACCAGACAGCGAGAAAGCGGCCTTGATCCTGAAGGCCAAAGAGAGTATTCTTAAAAAGGTGTTTGAAAAAGGTGTGAGTGAGAAACAGGCTGCAGAGGAGCTGCAGGCGCTGCGCAAGGAGGTGGGGAAGAAGGAGGGTAAAGGTATAACTGTTAGTGACGTAAAGGCTCAAACTCTCCACGCTAAGGATGATGGAGTGGAGAGTAGAGCTGTAAAAGAAGATACTGTCAAGACATCCGATGGTTTATCTGAAGAAAGTAAAGAAGAGATGAGTGTCAAGATAGACAAAACAAAACTGAGAGAAGTCCAAGAAAATCTGACTGTGGAGAAACCGTTGGTCACGGAGAGCACAGAGGCCGAACCGCTGGAGAGTTCTTCAAATGAAAAAGAAAATGATGCATGTTTTGGAAAGGAAGAGATACAAAAAGACATTAAGACTGCTGCATCGGTCCTATCTAAAGAAACTCGGCCTAGTAAACAAAGTAAGAAGAGCAAAAAATCCAAGATTTCAAAAGTGGCTGAAAAAGCTGACCCTCATACTGAGATGGCACTGAGCAAGGAAAAAGTGGAAGTGACTAGAGGAGAAATTACCCCAAAATCCACTCTGGAAAAAACTGATTTAAAAATCTTAGGTTTGATTCAGGAGCAGAAGGTGGATACTGAGGGTCGGTCACCAAGAGATATCCCCTCCGCTTCAGTTGGTGAGGAAGCACTTCAGGTGGAGATTCCTGCAAGTATTGGCGGGAAAGACAAATTCCAATCAGGCGCCAGAGGTGTGATCGATTCCTCTGACCTTTCTCATGATGAACACAAGGTGGAGACTCACTCCACAGCTCAGCCCACAGCTCAGTCGACATCTCAGTCCACAGCTCAGCCCACAGCTGTATCCACAGCAGCTCAGTCTACAGCCCAGCCCACAACTGTATCCACAGCAGCTCAGCCCACAACTGTATCCACAGCAGCTCAGCCCACAGCTGTATCCACAGCAGCTCAGCCCACAGCTGTATCCACAGCTCAGTCCACAGCTGTATCCACAGCTCAGCCCACAGCTCAGCCCACAACTGTATCCACAGCAGCTCAGCCCACAACTGTATCCACAGCAGCTCAGCCCACAGCTGTATCCACAGCTGCTCAGCCCACAGCTGTATCCACAGCTGCTCAGCCCACAGCTGTATCCAGAGCTCAGTCCACAGGTGTATCCACAGCTGTATCCACAGCATCTGATCCACTCCATGATAAAACATCTGGCAAAAGCAGAAAGAAGAAAAAGCACCAACACGTTAAAGATGAAAGGACCGATACTCCTGCATCAGAATCTTTAAAAAGCCAACTGCAACATCTTGAATCTTCAGAAATGCCAGCTTTGCTCACAGAAGATGCTGCAGCTGAGTCTGAATCACCTGTGGTCCCACAATCTGAGACAACCACTGAGACCTGGGCAGAGGATGACGCCAGCGGAAGTCCCCAACAGCTGTCAAAGAAAGAGGAAACATCATCTGTGACTGGCAAGGCAAGAGGAAAACTTGTGAAGCTATAAATATTTTTCTTTCTTTCTTTTAAAGCCCTGAGGTTAGTCAAAGCATTTTAAAGTGTGTTTTGTTCTGTTCCCACAGTCATCATTGATGCGTCAGGAATGCTTGGAGCACGACCAGCGAATCGTAGCCCTGCTCTCCATGGTTAGACACATCGAGGTCCAACTGAAACAGCAGCAGCAGTCTGTTGGTCGCAGCCTCATCACATTGGAGGACATCATCAGACAGACTGAGGTGAAATTCACACACAAATATGCACACTGCTTTAATGCTTAAATTTGGTTTGCAGCTTAGTTTGGCATTTTGTTTTCAGTGCGAGACAAACAGTTCAGCCGGTTTAAAGATTAGTGTGTTAATCAAACTGAATCAAGAAGACTTTTGTTTTCTTCTTCTAATCTGTCTGGCAGACTCTGGACCTTGAACTGCGCGACATGGAGCCCGAGATCAACAAAGAGACGGAGGCGGCTGAGCGACTGCTGAAGCCCCAACCGAAAAATGTTCCTCCTCAGCTCCTATTGGCCCTGGAAAAGGATGGGCGGAGCTTGTCTAGAGGATACGAGGCTGCCAGGGCTCTTTCTGAGGGCATTCTGCAAAGTCTACGAGACCATAGAGACTCTTATAAGGTAAAATAAACAGAAAAATAAAAGAGGGTAGCACATACACAGGCAGGATCCCTGACGGTGCTCCAACCTTTCCTTCAGGATGCAGTCACAGCTGAGCAGAAGTCACTGGGACAGCATGTGGAGAGCCTGCTCTCATGGCTGACAGAAACAGAGGCTCAGATGGAGAAAGAGAAGAAAAATGACGGTTTAGAACAGCTCACGCAGCAGTCGACTCTTTGCAAGGCAAGTTTTCTAAAAAGAAGACAAAGTTTGGAAAAACACATTTGGGTAACACGGAAATGTGAAAATGAGCATTTTGTTTGTGTGAAACTTTCCTTCAGGAGCTCCAGGCCTCTTTGATGGCTCGCTCTAGCGAGGTCAACAGCGTAGTGTTTGACATTCAGGTGTTCATCTCAGAGCGGGCGCAGGACCTGGCCCCTGAGCAAAGCAGGCATCTTCTGGGGCAGCTTCAGCAGCTGCAAAAGGCCTTCCACAGAGCGTCCGGTCAAGCTCAGGCCTGGGCCCACGCCCTATCAGCCCAGAGAGACAGGGAAGAGGAGCGGCAGCGCAAAGAGAGGGAGGAAGAAGAAGAGAAGGAGAGAGAGAGGCAGAGTGCGAGGGAGAGAGAGGTTTGGAAAACGATGATTGAGATGGTTTTAAACGCTACGCAAGCACTCGGTTAGCTTTCATATTTAACATTGTTTGTTTGCCATGCTGTTAACTGTCGTCATGCTTAAAAAACACACACACACACTCATGTTTCACGAAATCTGACGTGTCAGATTAGAAAAGCCCAACGTAATCTCGCTAACCTCCACCATAGTTTCAGCTTGTAGTGCCATTACACATCGACTCAGACCTGTTCTCCTCATCTCGGTTTTGTACTTGGACAACCGCTGCTGTTTTTGCAAATGCTTTGCTACTTGACAGTATCACCACCCTCACTTCTACTACAGAAACTTTTTATGCAAGTGTGTTTGCTCCTCTGCATGTCTCTATAACATGTGTATTATTAACCTGTTTGCCTTGCTGTTCCAGATTGCCACTGAAGAAAATCGCTTGTGTCACAGCGGTAAAGAACTGATCTCAGTAAAGCCTTGCTGGCTACAGCGCTTCACTGTTTTTCCTCTTGTCTCATCTGAATACCTGGGAGAAAGAGGAAAAACAGCAATAATAAAAACAGATATTTGTTTGATTTCTCTTTGTATTGTTCGTTTGTTGCTTGTCAGACATGTTGATGTAGATTTGTATGTGTGTCTGCCTCTGTGTGTGTTTTAAGTGTGACCTCTGGACACAATCTGCTCAAAGCTTGGCAATGTGCACTACACAAGTATAGCATCTTATTAGTCTGTGCTTCTGTTAAGAAGTATAAAAATGGTGAAACAAAATCCCAAGTGGTCTGTTCCTGAAGTGTTTATGATGAAATCGCCCATACAAGGTTTAGTCAGGATCCTCATATTTTCTTTCTTTTTGGATTTTTTCTCTTCCTTCTTGCCTCCATTTCTCTCAGGTGGTTCAGCAGCAGAAAGCCGAGTGCTCTCAGAAACTGGAAGGCCTCAGCATGTGGTTGGCTGGAGCTGCCAGCTTGCTGGCCAGTCAGAGACCAGGAGCAGAGTCAGGTGATGTGGACATCCTGCAGGAGAAGCAGAGGAAACTAAAGGTGTGAAAGTCGTACATTTATCTATCTTTCATGTTTGGGTGTTCAAGATTCAGCTCTGTAGTTTTGTATATCTTATTTCAGTTTTAATATTTAAGGGAATTATTTCAAACGTGTCGCACATCAACCTTTTTGTTTCTGTCTCCAGGAAGTCCAGAAAGACCTCCACACTAAAGGCGAGGGCATAGCTGAGGCCATTCGGTCTGTGGAGGAGCTCCTGTCAGAGCGAGGAGAAACCCTGAGCCCAGAGGAGAGGGAAAACCTCCAGGGGGCGCTAACAAGGATGAAGGAGCAGTACAGTACTCTGACAGATTCAGCTAACGCCACGCTGTCTGAGCTCGACACAGCCATTGTCAACACTGTGCAGCAGAACACACAAAGGGTACGAGCAACAATGTGGTCAGAGATCTGTAGTGCAGGAAATATCAGAATTTTAAAAATCAACTTTTTTAAAAACACTATATTTTTTTAATCTCGATTTTTACCAATTTCTGAAGATATTTTTTCATACATTAAAGACATTTAAAAGGTAAAAAAAACCTAACATTTAAAGCAATTAGGGTTTTAATTTAACATCTGTTTTCATTCTGTTTTGTTTACATTCACATTTAATCTTCTGCCCTCCACTCTGCTCTTGTCTTCTCCTCTCCAGGCGAAGGCAGTGGAGGAACTACAGGAGACCCGAACCCATATAGACTCCCTCCTGAATGAACTATCCACCCTTAATCAACCTGGCAAGACTCAAGCTGGCTCTTCAGCAGCCCAGGATGTTATTGATTCAGCTTTTTCACCACCAGAGGGTGCTGTGATGTCACATACAGAGATGCTACAGGTTAACTCTCTGATCTATGTTTGTCACATTTTAATTTATATGCCTTACAATGTTACAGATATCTGATCGATATCATCTTTCTGCCAGGCGGAGCTTCAGCAGCTCCAGGCTCAGCAGGCACAGCTGCTGCAGATCACCCAGTCGACTCGGTCACTTTCGGAGCAGCCTGACACAACGGTTCCTCCTGAAGAGAAACAGCGACTCAGGGCTGCCCTGGACCAGCTGCAGGCTCAGCACCAGAGCAAACTGCAGAGCTGCCAGGTACTAAAAGTATCAATATGTGTATCTAACGTATACTGTTCTCCATACATAATATGTGCACTGTCTAAGAATACCTTTTTTTGTTCAGTTGCAACTTAATGAGGGTGCAGTGGAGACAGTGACCCTTCCGTTCTGCTTCATATGTTAGCTTTAGCTCCTGTGGCAACTGATTGCCTCTCCTGTATCCTTTTACCTTCTAGGACCGTCTGAGGAAGTCTGAGGCTCTGAAAGATGAGCTGACAAAATTCCTCCAGGAACATGGAAGTTTGGGTACCTGGCTGGAACAAAGTGAGCAGGCGCTTCGTTCTCTCGGCGAGGGAGAAACGGATGCGCAAGGACTAAAGGGCAGGCTAGACGAGCACAGAAAGGTACATAGAAGTAGAGTCCAGCCAATCGTTGATAACATGAATGGTTTCCTTCATTATGTTATGACATAGTTTTTACGACAGCATCTCCAGCATTTACAATACTGTGAGAACAATCATTGGACCTCAGCAGGAAGGGGTGCAGGGTTGAGATTTGTCTTTACGTTGGGATATCAGCAACATTGTGAAAGTTAAGACAATAAGCCTTTTCAAAATAAAACCAACCTATTGCATGTATGTACAGGTAATATTAGCTGGTAGACTGATACTTGCATTAGTTTAAAAAAAATCCAGGAGAAAATACGTGTTAAAGCATTAAAACGTCAATATAAATTTTTACCTTTTTTCATCTGTTATGACTGATAATCGTATACATATGGACTGTTTCCAAATGGCATGCTACTGATTCTCCACAAGGGGGAGCTGTTGAGTCATATACATTTTTCACACGATACTGTCCTCAGTATCTCAGTACCTGATGATAGAGACACAGTGGTGATACCACTGGGTGAGCTGCACATCTACTACTGAGCAAGAAATTGTACAGACAGACAACTTTTCTTGTGACCATGTGGCTCTACAGGTTGATTGAATTAGCCGAACCGCATTTTTGCTTCTTTGAACTGAAGTAAATGGGCCGGGCCCAGATTTAAATAACTTGTTGCTAATTTATGTTGTTTTTGTTTTTTCTTTAATTATCCATGGGTGACTAAGTTTCCACGCTCAAGTTATCCATATGTTTTTATATAGTCTCACATCTAGGAGGGGGAGGGAAATTCCACTTTACCGATAGTTTCCTCATAAAGAGTCCCCTGGTACCACATTTACAGTGTTTTATATGCTTTCCTTTTCCCCACCCATTCTTGGAATTTGAACTGGTGACCTTCTGATTTAATCGTGCTTTCCATGAAGACTTAAAATTATATTTTCCACTTAGACTGTGTGAATTTATTCCCAATTGACCTGTAAATATATCTGTAATTCCAGCTTGCTGAAGATGTGATTTGCCACAAGGCGGACCTGCGCTTCGTCTCCATCTCGGGTCAGAAAGTTCTGGACTCTGTTCAGGGAGCTCTGGAGCAAGTTGGTGGTTCAGATGCATCTCTGGAGAGCACAAAGCAGCTGGTAACTGACAAGCTACAGGACGCCAACCACAGATACACCGCACTACACACCAAGGTGAAGGAAGTTCTGAAAATCATTAGAAACTGCTCAGCACAGCATTTGGTTAATTTGTATGCTTAAAAATCTTTGTGTGTTATGTGCAGTCAACAGAGTTGGGCAGCCGTTTGTCCGGCCTGTTGGAGCGATACCAGCAGTACCAGGATGAGGTCGTCTCCCTCCACTCGTGGCTCAGCACTCAGGAACAGAACCAAAGCATAGCGAAGCCTAGCGGGGACACAGACCCACAAAATCTACAGAACACACTAAGACAAGTACAGGTGAAGCTTGCAATGGCCAACATCTGTACTAATGAGCACAAAATGACAGAGAAAACAGGAAAAGAGACGAGATGCAATTCAGACATTGTCAATGATATGGCCTAGTTTGTAGTCTATATTTTATAGTTGTATATCATGCAAAGAAATAGTGAAAAACATTAATTTAATCTTTCAGATAACAAAAACAGCAGTAATATTTATGAGGAATATAAGAAATATTTATGGGTTTTACAAATCAACATTTTTTAAAGTGTATCTCTATTTCCAGCTGCTTCAGGATGAACTGGCAGAGCGCTCGGTGCAGCTGGAGAAGGTGAAGAGGGCAGGAAGAGATCTGGTCAGCACAGACGAATCTCCTTCCCTGAAAGCTGTTGACATCCTGTGTGCTGCAGGTGATTTACTCTGCCAAACACGTTGACGTCCGTTATGATCACAGACCACGTAGCCTTTATTTGGGCTCTTTCGCAGCTTGACTTGTCTTGCACCCCCCTCTCCTTAGATGGCTTGGAGAAGAGATTCGACTCCCTTTCCACGTCAGTCTCAGAACGAGCCGAGCAGCTGCAGACAGCTGTGGCCCAATCTGTCAGCGTCCAGGAGGGCCTCAAGGGTCTGCTGAGCTGGTTGGACAAACTGGCTCTGAGCCCTGGACCAGTTGAACCCACTGCACAGGCTGTACAAGATGCCCTTACTCAGAACCAGGTGGGATAATTACCAAAAGCAAACCGCTGATTTTCTTCACAAAGTATAAACTATCTGAAAAAATTTTTTTTCCGTCTTTTTCGTTCAGAAACTTCGGCAGGAATTACTCTCCCGGCAGGGCAGTGTGGAGGCAACACGAGACTCTGTTTCCAAACTGCTTCACACCTCAGACGCCTCCACAGCTTCAGGCCTTCAGGGGAGTTTAGAAGATCTGACTCAGCGCTTCACTGTAGCACAGGCCAGCCAGGCTGAGAGGGAAGCTGAGCTCAAAGGGCTGCTGCCCAAGCTGGAGAGCTACGAGCGGCTGGGGTCAGACCTCCAAGTCTTCACCCAGAGCCGAGTGAAGGCTCTGAGTCCTGTCGGTCAACCGGACCGCAGCATGGACGACTACAGGCAGACCATTGAGGTCAGCGGGGCTGACATATTTTCATTAATAGGTCAGTGGACTGGTCATACCGCAGCTCCGGCCAACGTTTTTGTCTGTGTGTGTGTTTTCTCAGGAGGTTCGATCCGAGCTGGAACAGGAAGCTGGCCAGCTGAAATCCTTCTGCAACCTTGGCACCGAGCTCAGCCAATCAAAAGCCTTCAGCAACACTCAAAGCCTATTGGACAACGTCAAAGGGGTGACTGATGAATTCAACCAACTGGAAGAAAATGTCAATGAAAGGTGAAAATAACAATGTGAAAAATGCATTTTCAGGTTGTGCAGCCGTAAATGTGAATGAGGAACGCGTGTTTTTACAGGGACTTGTTTTTGTTTTTTTACTAATAAAAATCATAGAAAACAGAAACCTTTACAGCTAATTTCCCTTGAAATTTAGATTACTTGGTTATTTAAGACTTTTTCTATAACGGTATCATGTCGAATTTAAATTCATGTGCATGAGGATCCTCAAAGAGGATGATGCAGCTCCTGTCTCATCAGTTGCCAATTTCACTTATAAAATACACAAGAGGGCACCAGATACAAATCTGTGAGCAGTGTCACGGCTTCTTTGTCAAGCATTTGCTCCCAGATGTGGACCTTGGAGATGAATTCAGAGCAAACCTAGGATGTGGTTTGATTCGTCTCAGACTGACTTTTACCTACTTTTAAAACACTTACTGTCTGCGTGGAGCGTTTTCCAAATTTTGTTTTCTAAATTTGTAACCTTCATGAGACACCGGTTGCTATGCCTACAAGGTCTGACGTTGTATCAGTGAGCAAACACACTTAAAGCCTGTCAGCACGGTGTTTATAAATATCATCAGTCTGGTGCAGATTTTTTGGATTATAGTTCAGTTTGGTGGGGCAGTCAGCCTGCTGTAAAATCAACCATAAACCAACATATTACCTCTAATTTTATATTTTTTAGTGGCTAAACAGCACTCATACGACATTACTGTAGGATGTAGGGGGGTTGTTTTAATCTTATGTGATGTTTCTTAGTACTGGGGTACCAAGTACAGTACTGTGTCTGTGTGTGTGTGTGTGTGTGTGTGAGCCTACTGTATTTAAATGAGTGTGAACTGGTGCGTTGACCGGGGTACTAATATAAGCAGAGTTCACATGGCTCATTGTCCGTCCTATAAACTGCCCGCTCAGATAACTCCCAGCCTCGAATCCCGAGGGAGAGAAAATAGCAGCGTGATAATGATACTGCTCCATGCCAGACGTCTTCTCAGAGCTGTTTTGTCTGCAGGCAGTCAGCACTTTTCCAGCTTTAGCCCGACACAGATCACATAGGCAGAGAGCGAGGTCAAGGCTGTGTTAATGCTGCCTCCAGGCCAGCGTGGACCTTGGATGGTTCATGTCAACAGTGTTTTGTCTGGTCCTTTTTCTTTCTTTCTTTTAAAAATTACAGTGGGTAACTGTTTATACAGTAATGGACCACATGGTTACTTGAAAACATAAAAATGTGTTTTTTTACACAGGACTTTTTCTGCTCTTGTTCTCCATATCTTCGCTGGTCTCTGCTTTCTATGACTTGTTTTTCTTCACGTTGTCGTCTTCTTTCCTCATCCTCTGTTTTTCCACACACAGGTTTGCTGCTATTCAGGCCTGCGAGCAACAGCTGCTCCAGTTCCGCGGCCTCTCCGGCTCCCTCGTTAGGTGGCTTCAGACAGCACAGGACCAGCTGCCCTCCAAAGAGGCCAACCTCAATACCGAGGGCCTCCAGAGAAGACTTCAGCAGCTTAAGGTTAATACATTTGGTAGTAAATTATTCTTACATTGTGAATTAGGGGGAAAAAAAATATATCCATGCTACTTGAAATGACTCGGTAAAATGCTTCATGACTTCAGGACTTGTTGAACGACTGGGAGTCGCAGGGATCTCGAGTTCAAGAGCTGAACAAGTCGGGCTCAGAGCTGGAATCTCTCATCATCGATATCACCGCTCCTAAGACCAAAACGGGTAAGAACGAGGATGGAGAAGCTGCCAGTCAATAAGCACTCTCACACTCTGCTTCAGTTTAAATGACTTTGTTTACGCATGAGAGCACCTTTAAGTGAGAATTACAGATGGTGTGAGGATCTATAACGTAATATGACCTGAGGTAAACCGATATGACAAACAAATCCTGAATTAAGAACTGCGGGAAGGCAATGACAAAAACAACAAATGCGATGAATCTGCATTAATAATCAGACCTGTCGCGGTGCATTCCTGTGATACAGCTAAGCTGCAGCGGCACATTTAAATGAA
Organism: Hemichromis elongatus; assembly: GCA_015108515.1. Classification (NCBI taxonomy): domain Eukaryota; kingdom Metazoa; phylum Chordata; class Actinopteri; order Cichliformes; family Cichlidae; genus Hemichromis; species Hemichromis elongatus. Next base: position 33,941 of record VUQR01005043.1, read on the forward strand.
AAGGAATCGACGAGCGGTGCCAAATCCTAAAACAGTTTGTTACCTGCAGACTTTGCAGTGAAATCCAACAGAAGCACAAACTCAATCCCAGGCTTTTCCACATCAGAAATATTTGTGTCCACTCATTTCTAGGTCTTCTGTCTCTGGTTAGATGGTTGGATATTCTTGTATACACATCTTCATGGTTAAATCAAATAAAAAAACAAGTATTTATCTTGCTGTTTGTGACACATATTCAGTTCCTGTGTCATGTTTAGACTCCGGGTATCCTCCATGTCTTTTCCTCCGACATCTGTCTCTCAGCATTCCTCACTTCCTCCCAAACATCCTGTGCTGATATTGTTTGTACGCTGGCAGGTCTTTTTGGTACTGTTGAGCACCTGTGTCTGAGCCTGTTTCCAAACCCGTTGGTTCATCGCTCGCCACGTTGCTGTTTGCATGAGCATGTTGTACTCAGTCAGCTGTGTGTGTTTTTCTCACAGGTGCTCCTCACATCAATGGCTCAGCAGGTCCCAGCAGTCTCAATGGCATTCACACCTGTAAAGGTGAGCTCTCCCTCCAGCTAGCTCTCTGTCCTTTTTCTCCATCAAGCCCGACTTAATCACGTGGCGTCTTTTCACTCGCTTCTTTATCATATAACATCTCAGCCGCACGCGTATTCACGAAGGCCAGCGAGACGCCTTTATGTAGTCAGAAGCAGCAGACCCCACATGGTTAAAATGAGCGTCTAACATGAACCTCAGAGTTGACCACCACCTACCTTAGTGCTGATTTTAGAGAGCGTATTCTGTCTTACCCTTTCTTGTGCCCCCACACTGTCCTGTCACCGCTGGCTTTCTGTCCGTCCAAAACACAGCAGGTATATTTATCACATTTAGAAAAATACTAGTGTCTCTATTGCTTCACTCCAAAGTTTCTCTTTATGTACAGTTATGGGTCTTCTTAGCCTTTTGCTCTGAGATTTTGTTGGTTTGTTTTCTCTCTTCTGGTGTATCCAGAGTTTTCTAATATGTTCAGTGTTAATGCCTTTTTTGGCCCTCAGATCTGACAGAGCTCCAGGTAGCAGTGTCTGATGTGAACAGTCGATATGACTCTTTGGGTGGAGAGTTAAAGGAGCGTCTTGGTCAGCAGCAAGCCTCGCTGGAGCTGAGGCAGAAGGCCAGGCAGGGGACAGAAGAGCTCAAGGGCTGGCTGACAGACAGAGAGCAAAGCCTGAAGCAGGCACAGACCGCCTCTCCCTCCAAACCAGAGATGGTACGAGCTCAGGCCCAGGAGAACAAGGTAAAGGATAGACTCTAATGTTTCGTGGTGCCTTTTTTTTTCTTTGGTAAAGATGGAGTAAAACCATCTGTTGTCTGTTATAACCAAGTGTTTTTTTGTTTTTGTTTTATTGAATAGCTTTGATATGCAGACGTTGTGTTTCTTCTGCAGGCCCTGCTCTCAGAACTGTCCGAGCACTCGGGGAAGGTGGAGGAGCTGAAGAGCACGCTGAGGAAACTGATCGCTGAAAACCCCGACTCACCAGAAGCAGACACCTGGAGACAACAGCTGCAAGAGATAGGTATGCGCTGCAGGTGACGGGGAAAAAACGTGATGTAGGGTTTGTGTCCGAGTGATCGGTCAACCAGTTTTAAAATAATGTGATGGAAGTGTTTCCATTGGATGATAAATAAATGTATGACAAATGCTTAATGAGTTGCCAAATATGCACTTACCTGTGCAGTACACCCCAGTAAATCCTGTGTGTGAGAGACAGGAATGAGCACTGTACTGTGCAATGCTTTTGGGAAGATCCATTATGAAGACAGTACACTGTGTCAAAGCCTGCGCGATTCACGCAGAGGGGATGCAAGTCAGTGACGCAGAGAACAAACACTGCCTGAGGGACATGACACAAAGAAACGTTGATTTAGAGAAATGCGATTTGTGATACCCTTAGCAGTCAGGGAGTTTATGTTCCCTTATGTCAAGTTTGATAATTATGAGAAGACAATAAGAACCAGATAAAAATGCAGAGGACTGAAGATGTAGACAGTGCTGGAAAAGTAATCTACGTAAACGCTCTTAAAAGATGAAGTTGTTTTTTTACTTGGTTTAAAACGGCTCTAAAGGAAACTTGCACATTACTTCAGAATTTGTAATAACTTTTATACGAGATGACGAGAAGGTGAAATCGATGCTATCCAGGGAGAGAGTGGGAAGTGTTCCTGTCAGAGCTGTTTGTTCACTGCAATACTTGATATTTTTACCAGTGCCTCCTATGAGCTAACAGAGACAGAAATATGTAAGGTGAAATCCAAGAAGGGGGCCTTTATATTTCATATTTCATGAAGTCTTTTCAAAGCCATGTGGACTGAGTACACACACACACACACACACATATGCACTGCAGGATGCCCAGAACATGAGTCAGTGAAGGAGAAAGAGGCAGAAGAGGTAGGAGGGGCAGGGGGAGAAAAATCTAATATGACTGAGCTGTAATGTTGCACAGCTAAATGAAAAAAAATTCCCTAAACAATCTGTTCCCTTTGGTTCGTTTTTAGACGAGGAATATACAAACACGTTTATCAACAGTTTGAGTGAAGTTTTCTCACGTCTGCTTTGATTATTTCCTCAGACTCCCGCTGGCAAACGGCTAATCAGACCGCGGCTCAGAGACAGACTGAGCTCGAGACGTGCGCCGATAGGCTGGGCAGCTTTGCCTCAGCGGCTAATCAGCTGGGTCCTTGGCTGAGGGAGAAGGAGCTGATGATGAGCGTTCTGGGACCCCTGAGCATCGACCCCAACATGCTCAACACGCAGAAACAACAAGTACAGGTATGTTTACCTTACGAAGCCAGAAGTGCTGTTGGCCAATAAATGTGACAATCACGTGATCCTGTCAGTGACTCCCTGTATGTGCTTTTTATGCGCAAATTTGTCTTCGTCTTCTGGTTCGTTGACTTAATAGGTTGAAGTTTGTCCGTGGTAAATGGTGATAGACAGATCACCTGCCAAGTATTTTTGAAAGTGCCAGCTCTTTCGCAACAGTTTACACAGAAAAGTTCCCAGATGGTTCTGTCTAACAAACCATCTGCTGTGTCAGGTTACAAGTACGTGGCAGAAAATGTAAAAAGAATTCACGCACTGAGTAGGTGACACAGTACGGTGATATTCAATAAAAATCCAGCCCAAGAAAAAGTGTGGGTTTTTTCTGCTAGCTTTTTATTTCTTTTAAAGATGGAGTCTGTTTTTGATATTGGCATGTTACTTCACTGAATTTGCAACGATGCCTTTCATCTTTACTCTTTCCTTCAGTTCATGCTGCGGGAGTTTGAGACAAGGCGGCCACAGTTTGACCAGCTGACTCAGTCAGCTGACGGTATCCTCTCCCAGACCGGTGACTCGGCTCAGGACCCCAAGAACCTCGTAGAGGTGCGTTCTGAACTGGGCTCCATCTCCCAGCAGTGGGAGGATTTAACAAGCAAATTGACACAGAGGTCAAACCACATCGATCAGGCCCAAGGAACCAGCGAACGGTACCAGGTAAGACTGAGACCAGTTAAGCAGTTTCAGCAGAATCTTGAGTTACATTCCTCCAGTGATGGTAAACATTTCTAATCTCCCATTCAGGCCTTGCTCCGAGAGCTTTCCTCCAGTCTCTCTGCTCTGAGCGAGAGGTTAGATGCTCAGGCCTCACTGAGCGCTCAACCCGAGGCGCTGAAACGGCGCCTGCAGGAAACCGGAGAGATCCGATCAGAGCTGGAGAGAAGGCGGACCGAGCTTGCAGAGGCCGAGAAGCTCTGCCAGGAGCTGAGCACCATCGTAGCTGAACCCTACCTGAAAGAAGAGCTGAGCAAACGACTGGAGAGTGTCAGCGGGCCGCTCAAGAGTTTAGAGGAGCGTGCAGGTATGTGGAGTGTGCGTGACACATTAAATGATTATCATTACTATTTTACAGCACACAATATATATATATATATATATATATATATATATATATAGATAGATAGATAGATATATATATATATATATATATATATATATATTATATATATATATATATATATATATATATATATATATATATATATTATTATATATTATTCTTATTGCTATGGCAAGATAAAGC
>VUQR01005049.1:0-10651 GCA_015108515.1 Hemichromis elongatus
TTTTCTGTCCCCCCCCCCCCCCCCCACCCACTCACTTCTGCTTTTCTACCTCTAAAGATGCGTTTGAAAAGAGCTTTGGCTGACCCACAAAGTCCAGGAAGAATGATCCCTCTGGCTGCAGGAAAGGAAAAAATACAAGTAATTGACACAGATTAGCCTTCACCTGGTATGGAGTGATTTATGCTGAACTTGGGACACTGAAAACTCGACGTGTTGGAGAATGAAGCGAGCCGAGGTCGGTCTACGCATTTGCTTCACTGCATGAATATTTCAAAATCAGTTAGTGATTTAGGAGTTGCTGCGTTAAATACTGTACACTACTTGGTGTACTTGATGCTCTTGTTTTTAATTTTGTTAAAAACACACATACTGAAAGTGTATATATAAAAACTAAACTCCCTCTTCATGGCAGATTATGTTTTTAAAGACTGCAATTTGTTTTTTCTCCACAGAAATAAAACATGTTTCTCATGTGACATCATTAGTGCATTGCTCAAGAGCAATATTGGATGTGGTATAACCGCCAGTTGCTAGGGAAACATATAATCCCCAATGAGCTGGCTGTTGCTGGGTGAACTGTTTCATAGAAGGTAATACACAAAAACCTCAGAGTGACTGCTTTGGGTGTTTGCAGATTTCCACAGTACTTACAAGCTTGTCTGCAAACACTCGCTAACTACTAGCGGAGCTACAGTAAAATTTTGAAAAGTGTGGTGCAGTGGATTAAAGAGAACATCCCCGAGTGGAAAAACTGCATCATTGTCTCACCTGATGGAGGAGGAGCCAAGAGGGTCACATTAAGTGATAGCGCCAACTTTGAGGTTGCACCTTTCATGGTGGCTCTGCAGCACGGAGAGTAGCTAGACAAATCTGTCAGTTCCACACAAACTACAGGCGGCCGAAGCAATTACAAGGTTTTTGCCAACCAGGAGAGGAATACAGCATTCCCAGCTTGTGCCACTGGTGCTTAAGCAATCATTTTTCGAGCACTGTCATCGATCTCAAGCGACCACTCACAACTGCCTTATCCCTCACGACCGATGGTTGCCACATGGCCACAGACCAGTCTCCATGCCTGTGTGGCTGGGCTCCAAGTCACATCCAAACTAGCCAACGAGTTTATTTATCTCAGAACATTAAAGAGTGATAAAAATCCTTACTAATAACATCACAAATCATTCTGCAGTGCCTGGCTCAAATCCCACGTGGAACTGTATACATTACATCATAATCTCATGTGTGTAGTACCTGAAAAAACAACCTCCGGTTAATACACTACTCTGTGCTACTGTAATGCGGAGCTGTTTTCACTTACTCTAAAATGACCTCCACAAACACCACATATTGTTTGAGAGGTGGCCTCCCCTTGGCCAGCAGGGGGCAGGGTATGTGACTGCGGTCACAAAAGGAAACTGCCATAAAATGAAAATCCTTCCATCCAATAAGCAGAGGAAGAAATTAAACAATATCATAATCGGCCCAGACTCTCTTTCAGTTGCAGTATCAAGCCAGTGTAAATCTCAGTCCTCTGGTATAGGGGTATTACAGTTCCCATGATAGATGTAGACTGGTCCATCGCAGCGATAATACAACTGAAATATGTCTCCGTATCCGTGATCCCTCCACCAGGTGCACAGCTGCCGATTCCAGCCACACGCCAAGGAATAAAAGAGTTCAGGATGCTCCATGCCGATCATGGTAAAGAAGTCTTGATCACCCAGGTGGCCTCTAAAGCGATACTGGTCTGCGAGTTTGGCCACATTGCTGGGCTCCAGCAGCTTATTGTAAAGAGCCGAGGTCCTCATTGCACCTAGGTCCAACAACATCACACCGCTGTTGAAGCCCGGGAGGCCGTCAGGAGGAGGCTCTCCGACTCTGGTCTGAGGGTTCTCCTTCCGGTACTGCCAGAAAGTGTGCCTGAGGGAAAAAGAAGAGGCGCCACAATAAGGATCGGTCTGCATGTCAAAGTGCATTTGGGCAAGATACTTAAGCTCAAATTGTGTGCAATAGTCAAAACACTTAAAAATGTACAGAATAGCTTGTACATGAGTGTAGCATCCTCTGTATACCAGCTGAAGGGTTAGAAGGGAAAGTTGCCTTTCTCACACTGATGAATAAACCGATGACTTCATTTGAAGAAGAAACATAAGTAGTCATGACCTTTTGTTTCTTTCCCTCATGCATTTATCAGGAAAAGAATTGCTGTGGTTTAGCCGTCCCTATCAAATTTAGGGAGATCGGGATTTTTATGCTTCTGCTTGTACCATTTTTATTTTTAGGGAGTGGGGGTGGGGATGAAGTGTTCGCTTCAAGAAAGTACAAAATGCTCCTTCTGTGTACTGACAGCTGCTACAAAGATGTTTCGTGCCAACTGAAGACGAGGATGAATGGAAATTTGCTCTTACTTGCTTGCTTGTGCACACGTACACACAGCCACAGCTTATTCTTAGTTTGGGCCACAGAGGAGGAAAGCTACAGTAGATGAAATAGTAATGGAGAAACAGAAAACTAAATGAACCACTCATTTAATCCGTGCTCTGACGACTTTTTGGGTAAATAAATGCATGTGGGCGGCAAAGAAATAAAAAAGACTAAATAAAAATCACACGCAGCATACATTCGTCTTTCTCTCCCTGTGTGTGCAGTTTGATCAAATCTTGTGGGAGCAGGAGATTCTGAGTCACACTTTTTTGTGTTATTGCTGACCTATATTCAGCAGCTGTAGCTTATCCTCACAGTTTTATAGAGTGTGTTGGTTAGTGACAGGGGACTTGGGGCCCCTGTGGAGTATTTATCACTTTACAGACATTCACTGGGTCTACGTGCACTGAGATGCATCCGGGGTAAACATGGTCGAGTCAGGAAACATTTACACAGACTTTTCTGTTCTGCTGCTTTGACAGAAGTATGCATTGAGTGAAATACAGGAAGTAAAATAAATTGCATTTTCTTCAGCATCATGATGACCAGTAACATATGACTTCTATCATACTGGTTATAGACATGACAAATAGGGCAACAGGACCGAGTTTATGTGAACCGAATATTAGTCACAATTTTCCTGTTCTTAGCTGTGAGCAAAGAACAAGAAACTGAGGGTAGACAGCCGGGTCAGAGGTGGGCAAAAACAACACGAAAGCATGGATCCATTCTACCTTGTATTAACGATTCAGAGCGGCGGTGGCAACGGCGTGCTTCCAGCAGAATAACGTGCCACATGTCACAAAACATCTCAAACTGGTTTCTTGAGTTCACCGTCTTCAAATGACCTCCACGGTCACCAGATCTCAGTCCAGCGGGGTACCTTTGGGATGTGGTGGAACAGGATGTAATCGACCACGGCAGACCCGGTGACACTGTCATGCTTCCAAACATCTTTATTTCTACACATAAACACACGGTTGCTGTTCATACACTCACAGAGCTGCAGCTCTCCCACTGCCAGCTCAACATTACACCAACAACAACCCCACAGGACCCAATGCAACTAATAAAGGTGGCGGGCATGATTGCGGATGGAGTGCAGGTGCGTCCGCCCTCCCCGCACGCCACCGCAGGCCACGCCCGCCACATAGGATATTCGCATCATGGACGTGTAGCCAACCAATCTGCAGCAACTGTGCGGTGCGATCATGTCAACATGGGAGAAAGAAAAATCTCTGAGGAATGTCTTCAGCCCCGTGTTGAATCTAAGCCACGCAATGTTAAGGTACATGTGACGGCAAAAAGGGGGCCCGACCAGGCGCTGGAAAGGTACATTTCCAAGTTTAAAGAAAAGGCCTTTAAACTTTGAAATAACAATGAAACGGTTCACTCTGGGTTTGAAGAATGTTAGAAAAATGAGCAAATAATATAGAATGGATCTCCATGCTGTGACACAAAGACTTTCTCTGGCTTTGTACCAGCACACTCGCACCACATTTACTCAAAGTGAGCAAATAAGCTCACTAGCTCAGATTAAGTCTCATACTCAATTCACACCTCCATCCTCTCCTGCCTTGAATTTTCACTTCCAACCTTGCAAATCAAGTCTCTCTCTCACTTGAGAAAGAATGAAAAGCAGTAGCTGGGGACAAGGGCAGTCTGTGCTGCCATCCCCTCCGAATGTATGGTTCGGTTTCTTCAGAATATGAAACAGCCTGGTTTCTGATAACTGCAAAAAAAAAAAAAAGTGCTCACCGACAGAAAGGAGTCCGGGATGTGCAAAAGAAAAGTCCGGCCCTTTTCGTCTGTAGTTCAGATGCACAGAAACACATTAAAATTCTAGCATTGATACAAAGATGATAAAGAGCTTAAATTTAGCGTTAGAGTCATTAAAAAGCACAAGTAATGTAATTTAAACACCTTCTTGTTAAACAAGGTTCGGGGATTATGTTGTCTGAATGAAAGCACACTGTTCTTGATGATGCTGACCACCAGATGCAAAATCTAATTTTATTGTGTCTCAGGGTCCGTGCTACATTAGTCATTATTATATATTAAGCATTCAGTATCATCTTACAGCAAAAAGGGGAAACATGTGGGATGCATCACACAATGGGGACTGAAAACACAAAGCTTAAAGAGAGCAATTTCCTCGCTGCTCATTGTGTGTGCCCGTGGCTGTGACACTTATGTAAGTATGTCTCCGGGGTTTTAAAACATTACAAAGACAGCTGCAAGGGAAGAGACATGGGGCATTTCTTCCAATAATGAACTTTTCAGGGGCAGGATGTGCTCTCAGTGTGGCTGGTGGGAGGATGCATTCTCCTGCATAATACTCGCTCCATTAGCACCAAAACGCAGTGTGAGCCGAGAGCCCTCTCTGCTCGGCACAGGAAAACACTCGAGAGGAGAGGACGTACACTCTGCCTCGCTAAGAGCAAGTCTCAAAAATATAAATATTATCTGTTAGTCCATTAGCTAGAGGCCAATTAACAGGGCAGCATGCACGGATAACAAACCGATAACGGATAGGCTTCTTGTCCACTCAGTCTGGGTTACATTTAATTAAATAAAAGCCTTCTTTCTTTTGGGGTGCAGATTTAGTGCTACTCATTTAATTTGGATCACTCCTCCTAACATTACACCGGTCACAACCAGTCGCTACAATTGGAACAGAAAAAAAAATCTCAAAACAAAAAAGGAGAAAGAAAAACAATACAAACATGATTCTCTGTATTTTCTGTTGATCTCAGCCAGTGGCTACAGCAATATCCTCCAGAATTTCAGTGACGCAAAAGCTAACCGCTGTCAACACTTTTAAATTTCCTTTAGAAGGAAGAAAAAACTCAATTGCAGCTCAGGGAATGTGCTTTTAACCCCTTAAACTGGAAGACCAAATATGCTAGTAGAGATGCACAGAGACGGACACTGAGCTTAATGTGGAAAATTTAAGTTGATATACGATTTCTTGGTATTCTGCTGCCGAATAAGCCTGTCCAGGCCCACGGGACAACATTAGCAGGGACGCCCAGTGTTGGTAAACCAGACATACCAGATTTACTGATTAGCGTGCGCACACAAACACTGCTTTTCCACTGATGGCACTCCTCCACCAGACGTGACAAGAACATCAGCAATCAAATCCTAAGATGAAACAAAACGTTACTTATTGTATATACGTTAGGAGTAATAGATCTGGATGCAGTAACACACTGTGTTACTGTGTAAGACGTGTAAGCTAAAAAGCCTGAGAAATGAACCTCGCTGGTAAAAATTCAATAAAGAAAAGAGTTTAAAAAGAGTGAAAAGCAAAATTTGGACTTATTATCCTTTTTTGGCTTCTTTCTAAAATTAAACACTTTCCGATTAATTGTTTTATTAGCACACACGGTCTTCAAGAGCCCACAGGAAACCACCTGCCCATGTTTGTACCAGTATAGCAGCTGCTCCTGCATGAAACTTCCCACCTGGCCTTGGCTCATTTAGCCTCACTATGTCACACACACACAAACACACAGTGACGTCCTGTTTTGATGCTGCGCCGGGATGGAAAACAGTGAAGCAGTCTAAACAGACCTGGTGTGTTTGTTTTATTATCTTGGAGAAAACTGAAAAAAAAAAAAATCAGCTGAGGAACAAAGAGCTCGAAAATCAGGGCCCTTGTTTACGTGTGTATTCACACACACACATACGTACATACGTGCACACATGCACACACTCACACAAAGCACTGAGTTAAATCAACAACTAAATGACTAAATGACTGTACACAGCTTGATGGGAATCTTCACAGATATGTAATTACCTTTTGCAGAAACCTTAAAAACTGCAATTGGTCAGTTTGATAGTAATATGCAGTAGTGCAGCAGTAGTGATTAGCACAAGGCTTGTACCTCTGTGAAACAAAGTAAAGTAACCGTTTTCAAGATTTATTAGCATGCAGTCATGCAGACATCGGCGCATGCGTTAAACACTGGCAACCCCTCATAAGTACAGCAAGGCAGCTACACTCCTCCCCTCACAGACACATGTACTCTACCCTACGTTGCCTTGTTCTCAAGTTATCGCATTTACAGCAGTTTCAGAAAACTTACTCTGACCTTGAGGTCGAGGTCACTGAGATTCAAACTCATCCAAGGTTTTAAATTCACGCACCTATGACCCTTTCATTCATAAAGTTCAGAAATAGACGATAAGAAAGCAATAAAAGAATGCTGAAAAGAAACGAGACTGAGAGAACCTGACCAGACATCTGACACCATATGTCGCTGCTTGATTTAAAACCTTTGTATGCACGGTTCATATAATATAATGAGCATTTGAGGCAGTTTTTTTAAAACGTGTTTGCAGACGAGAGGAAAGAGATTTGATCTAGAACTTGATGTCCAAGAGGATTTAATATTTTGACACTTTGCCTAACGAGGACACTCAGAGTTTTGTACTGTATGAATCAAATTGGCGTGCTGCTGGATTCTCAGTCTGAGTGATGAACAGTTTGTTTACTCCAGGCAGATCTGACAGAGAGACAGCAGAGAAATATGAATTGTAGGACAAGAACACTTCTTAACAGGTGACTCATCTTGGTTCCTGCCAAATCCTCAATTATTATTCTGGCATGAGACACTCAAAATAACATTTCCAGCATAGTTGTCATAACTTGGCCTTCTAGGTCTGACCTCATAGTTATGCCACTTTGCAGAATCTCATCTTAAGCCAGTTGTAAATCTGACTCCACAGCTCCGTTCAGGAGCAAGTGTAAAGCCACAATCTAGGACATTTCTCAATCAGCAAGTTTGAAAACACAGCTTGGGACACTGACATCATCACATTTACTTTACAACAAACTAGACCGGGCAGAGTATTTAAGAGTCTGCCGGACTCCTAAACCATTTGACTAACTTAGTAAAGGCCTGTGTTAGAGGATCACTAAGCATTCCCTTTCTACTGTAAAACCTCTACATACACTTACTTTTGAATATCTAAATACTGGTCCTTTCAAAAGACGGACCTCTGCTGGTTTGATTGCTTTTTTATTCCCAGTGAAAAAACACTTATTTTCCTTCTCCAAAGGGTTTTTTTTTCCTTGCATTTGTTTTTTTAAATCATTTTCTGAATCTGGGCAGCACGGTGGCACGGTGGTTAGTGCTGCTGCCGCACAGCAAGAGGGTCCTGAGTTCAATTCCACCATCAGGCCGGGGTCTCTCTGTGTGGAGTTTGCATGTTCTCCCCGTGTTTGCGTGGGTTCTCTCCGGTTACTCCGGCTTCCTCCCACAGTCCAAAGACATGCACTTTGTGGGGTTAGGTTAATTGAAAAATCTAAATTGCCCATAGGTGTGAATGTGAGAGCAAATGGTTGTCTGTCCCTGTGTGTTAGCCCTGTGACAGACTGGCGACCTGTCCAGGGTGTACCCTGCCTCTCGCCCTATGACAGCTGGGATAGGCTCCAGCACCCCCCGCGACCCTGAAAAGGATAAACGGCAGCGAATGGATGGATTGATTTTCTGAGAACACTTATTTACGAACTATGTTATTTTTTTTAAGCTTACCTGCTGTGTCTTGTGTATCTCATTGGACTGTCAATCAGTGTGTTTAATTGTCAGATTTCAGTGTTGGTGAGTTTGCCTTCTCTCCATAGTTGCTCCCAATCAAACAATTATTAACAAGAAAACTTGCTTCTAGAAACAAATCCTTAAACGGAGGTATAGTTAGGACCTGGGTAGCTGGTCTGATTGGTTCAGCTGAGGTAAAGTGCATTACACTGTTAGTAAACACCAGTTATTCAACAAGTGCGCAAGATTCAAGTTTCATTTCCAAGTCCAGATGACAACATGAAAATAATAAACTTGGAAACGATGCAAATAGGTTAAGCACATTAGAATGATGCTGACACGACGGAGGTGAAATATGACTCTGCAGATATGAGAGCCTCAATTTACTACATAAAGAAAGCATTTCCTCTTAAAGTACATTTGTCTCATGTTTCAAGTAAATCAAGTTCCTCTATATCTGCAAACACATAACAGAGATCTCTTTTTTCCAAAAACCTGATAGGAGATGCAGTTTTATAAATCAAATTCACCTGGTAAATTAATTTCAGATTCTTCAGGAATCTTGTTTTGTGTCGGTATTTCACAATCCCAGCGTTTCGTTTCGCATGAAAATCCTAAAACTACAGTCAGAAAAGCTGCTTGATTTCCTGTTAAAGGCTGCGCTACAACTTTTCCATTTCTGCTTGTATCTGAGAAAGACAGACAGCGTTTAGGTTCCTGTGAATCAGTCTGCACACCAGACTTCTGATGTTCCTTCTCACTTAGCAACTGTGAGAGACGCCAACTGTGAATATGCATGTGAGGCACAAAAAGGCTGAAATCCATCTGGGGTCAACAAGAGCGACAGATCTGTTCAGTGTTTTAAGCTGTTATCAATATTTCATTAAAAGTGTGGTATGTACGCTTAAACCACTTTAAAATATGTATGTAAGCATAATCTAGATACATTCACGGGTTACTTGTCACCTCAGGGACTTTACACTTTATCTAACAGAAGAATGAACTTCCTGTTTGCCTCTCTCTCTTCATGAACCATGTGTGCACGCTTTCTATTTCTCTCCCTTTCCCTTACTTTTTGTCAGGCCAGTGGGTTAAATCATGTTAATGAGGGCATCACATCCTTTTCATCTCGCACTATCAGTTGAAATGGGTACTGGTGACCAACGCGCATGTAAAACAGGCACATTGACATGTATTTGAGTTAAGTAGTGAAGCCTTAGTCACTCACATTAGCACTTGGCATGTGCGGTCACCACTGCTGAGGTACAATCATGATTTTTCATGACTAAGGTGTCAATTTTTAAAAATCAAATTTTGCCTCATTCTCAAGTTATCGCTTTTACAAGAGTTATGTTGTTTTTTTTTACTAAAAAGCTAAAATGCAGAAGCTAATTTTTCACTGGCTTGTAGAACTCTGATTAGCAGCAATAAGATGAAGCAGTGGCTTCACTGACACTTTCTTTACAGTCATTCTCTTGTAGATTTGCTTGGACTTGCTTTTGGGATTGCCGTCTTGTTTCATGGCCACGCTTTAAATGACACACAGATGACATTTGACTCCACTGTAAATGGACACTTCGTTTACAGCGGGGTTCATGGTCGACTCAGTGACTGCAAGGTGCCCGGGTCCTGTGGCTGCGAGACAAGCCCAAATCATCACCCCTCCACCACTGTGTCTAGCTGGTATGAGATGTTTGTGCTAATATGGCACCATGTATTATAAACAAACATTTCCACTTGAGTCTCATTTATCCAAATGACATTATCCCCCATGAACATAAAGCATTTAACATAATGAATGAGGCCTGTACAGTCTGAGAGGTAGCGCCTGGATTGCGTGGTCTCACCTTGGGGTGAATTTGCTGGCACGTCCACTCCTGGGAAGAAGTGTTAAATGCTTTGCACTTTGAATAATCATTCTCACTGCAGAATAATGGACTAATTGTTTGGAACTGGCCCTATGACCCTTCCCAGGTTGATGAGCAGCAACAATTGCTTCTCTAACATCACTGCTGACGTCTTTCCTTGCTGGCACTGTGTTAAAGACACACCTGAATGCTCCAGACCAGAAAACTGACAAAACTTCTCAACTAATCAAGCGCACTTAGCTTTTTATTACCGTCTCTTATACTTTTATTTAAATACATAATGACACAATATAGTAAATGCTGTGTGCTGTTGTTAATCTGAGGTTTTATTTGCCCTGCCCTGCCAAGGACCAGATGAATTTTCTTTATTGTGTCCTGATATACAGGGGCGCTGTAAAGGGGTGGAAGGTTAGGACGATTCTAAGGGCCCAGGCTGAGGAAGGGCCCAGAAGACCAGATCCCTTTTTTTTCTTATTTCTTTTCTCTTTTTAATATATACGTTAAATGTGCTACGGCCCCTCCTACACATAGTGTCATTTGTCTATTTTACCATATATTTAATAATATTTAACAAATCATGCATTATAATAATGTACTGTTTATGACACACCCCTCCCTTTCACAATGGTTCATTCCACCCGTCCGTCCAAGCTCCGGTCGCTAGCATAGCGTCTCTTGCTATGATGCAGCTCAGACAGTGACAAACGCAGGCATGTCGCATCAGGGTATGTTTATTGGGTTAAATTTTATCTGTGAAAAATGTAGAGGGCCCAGAAATACTGGTTTCCATTGGGCCCAGAATTTCTGGCG